>APFE030850739.1:4219-37716 GCA_000404065.3 Pinus taeda | reverse complement strand
GCATGAAAATCCTTTAAACAGTAAATACAAGCAGGCGGCAAACTTTCATACCATGATTGAGCTGTACCTTCCAGAGTGGCCAAGAATATCTTCATCAAGCAATCTTCCGGAAAATCCACCTTCAACTTGCGAATATGCACATGAAATCTGATTAGATGAAGAGCAGCATCCTTCTTACCATCATCATTAAATATAGGCAGATTCCTTGACCAATCTACCTTGGGTATCTTATTCGAAAAACCTGGAATGTGATCTCGGCTCAAGGGAGCATATCTTCTTGCGATTCGATCCATCTTGAAAATCTCAAAGCTACTGATCTCTCTGCAGTGAAGTCACCATGAAGCACAGATAGCTGATTTCTCAGTGAAGGAGTCGCCAGTGAATGATTTCAGCCTGTCAAGTGCCTGATCGTTGTTCACCATCAACAATCAGATCTGAACTTGATACATGTACTGGGGTAAACTACAAATGAAGTGCTGTATTCACAAGCTCATGGAGATCAACTGAAGCAGCGTTTATCTACTAACGCTGATGTAAAACAAGAGCGTGTTCGAAGGCTTCCTGGCGTATCTTCAGACTCCGTCTAAGACTTATGAAACACACACGTCAATGAGCAAACGATAAGTTTGTTCTCCCCAGTATGGTCGCCAGTATGTTAGCATTTGACATTTCACCTCAGGCTGAGAAAGGCAAATCTCAAAGCTACATCAAACCATTCAACCTCGTAGCTAGCCCTACGGGGCAGGAGAAGGCTCTCTCCGGTCTCTCTTGGAAAATTTTCAATTAGGGAGATGAACAAAAAAGTAACACTGATATTAGGCTAGTAAACTGATAAAAGAATTTGATTTTGGGGTTTTTGGGTTTTTGGTGGCAAGTTGAAGAGAGGGCAAATTTGGCTGCGGGGATGGGACACAGTTTCTGCAGGGGAGTCTTTGGGGCAGGTAGGAGGCCGTGTTGATGTCTTTGACTGAAGTGGATGGTCAGGAATGAAAGAGAGAAGCTAAAGAGAGCAAACAACAACTTTGAATTCTCTTTAGAGAGTAGAAAACATTGAAATTAAACAAACTTAAAAGCAGAGCATGGCAAGCATGAATTCTTACTTTATCACTTCATTTGTTTAATGTGCAGAAGTATAGAAGGAAATGAATCACATAACAAAGCTTACAAGACTTGAGAAACACACCATCAACACATGAGTCCAGAAGAATCCCAAAGATGACTGCAAAACCCTGGTCTTCCTTGCCAAAAATTGCAGAGATACAAGAGATAATACAATGAGCTACTGCTCTCTCAAGAGTCCAAACTTCCAACCCCTCAAAATGACTAAGAAAATACATAATATAGGCAAGCTAGCACCTTTCCTTGCATCTAGGGGTCGAGCTCACTATCCTAGGAGCTGTTTCAACCACTTCTAAACTTAGCACTACAAACTAGGCAATCAAAACAACTTGCCTCTATAAACTTGGAAACCAATTCATTCATTTAATTTTTACCCTTTTCATGAATGAATCTTCTAGAAGAGTTAAACAAGAGTAAAAGTATCCAAAAAAGTGTCACAATTACATCCATTAAGATCATCATTAACCTCAGAAAGTCGAAAAAGGTCAAAACTGGAATTTCTGGGCTGAACTGGTCAAATCTGGCAACATTTCCTCAACGGGTCGCGCCCCTTTTCTCAACGGGTCTCACACTTTGGAGCTCTGTTTGGAGGCCTTCCCGGTATCAGAATTGGGTGCAGGATAGCACGTTGGAAAGGTATGTGAGTCTAATTTCCAACCCAACCAGAATTTGTGAATTTGGAGGTCATTTGCCTAGTCAAAACTCAATTCTCCCAAGACTGCTTCTGCAACTCAGAAAAGGGGCAGAAAGTCAAAATTTTAATGTATTTTGACCTTTTGGAGGCCCAGAACTCCATAAAAACTCAAATCAATCCATAGGCATATGTAACTTTACATGAAAAATCCAAAAATGCTGATTTTTTGCAAAACGGAGCTACGATGACAAAGGGTCTCGTCGGGGGTGAGACTCGTTGAGAAGCCAAAACCTGTAAATTTCCAAAAAAAATCCAAAATTACCCAAAATTCTCAAATTTTTTTGGGATTTGTGCTGTAGCTGATGCTAGTGAGTGCCATGATCTTTGAGGGATGCCTCCGCCAAGATACAGAGTGGATTGGTCCTTTTCTTCCGCCTAAGAGCCTCGGTCAACCGCCTTTGAAACACTTTCATTTTTGCCTTGTAAAATCCACCTCTGCAAATCGGTCAAAGAGGTGAGCTCCTCTCTCTTATGATGACCACCTTTTTCACCTCTATGTGACCTCCTCTGTACCTCAACCTCTGTAGATGATGAATGGTCATCATTTTGCTCATGAGTTTCGGTTTCTAACATGGTTTAGGAGCAAAGTGGACAAACTGAACTGCTTTCACTGCCTGCAAAAAGTGCTGAACTCTATGCTTTTTCAAGGGGACAAGAACATGAGGGAAATTTTAGGGGAGGGACCTTTTACACCAGGAATTGGGAATATATGAATAACAGGGAATTTAGGGAATACATTGCAAACATCACTGCACATGCATCATCAAATTCATGTGTTTACATGGGCATATGGAGAGGTAGGGTTTGTATTTATTTTACAATTTAACAAAGGGAAATTACATGGAAATACAAGGGAAGGGAAAAGGGGAAAATGGGAAATAATTAAAAGGGAGAAAACATGAACAACAATAATCCCTAGCACATTTTAATCATCACACATTGCAGCCATATGGAGCCTCTTCCTCTTGCACAATTTGATCTTTAAACCCATTCATGATGTCCTTTAAACATAACCAACTACCATTTTCAAGTTTGGAGAACCTACCTCGAGCAATTTGATGATTTGGAGGGAGTTTGAGCAAATTTGTTTTGAGTTTGCAAAGATACAGCTCAACGGGTCGCGCACCTCCCAACGGGTCGCGCACGTTGTATTTTTGCACTGTGGGAGAGCCTCTGACGGGTCGCGCACCTCTCAACGGGTCGCGCACATTGGCATCTCTGTTTGGAGGCCTTTCCGGTGTCGGAATTGAGCTCAGGATAGCTCGTTGGAAAGGTATTTGAGTCGACTTTCCAACCCAGCTGGAAATTTTTAGTTTGGAGTTGATTTGACCTGTCAAAAATCAAATATCCCAAGACTGGTCAAAAAGTGCCAAATGAGGCTACCTGAAGGAAGAGTGTTGTTGCAGTCAACTTTTGAATGCCTTCCTCAACCCCAAATTGAGCTCATGATAGCTCATTGGAAATATATTTTTGTCTAGTTATCATTTTACCCATCAAGAAAATCATTTGGCCAACCGAGCTAGGAGAAAACTTGATTTTCCCAAGGTCACTTCAGAGGTGTCTTTGATTCTCCTGAGGTAATGGTATTCTTGACATTTCTCTCAAACCATGACACCTGTGCAAAAAGTGAAAGAGGTTTTTCTTCTTTGGCATGTGATGGACAAAAACCTCTCTCAATTTTCCAAAATTCATCTTTTACTACTCTAAAACATCATTTGAGTGAAACTTGTCCCGATGTGTTAAACAAGGAATTCTGTCGAAATGAAGCGAAATGAAGGGGACAGGGGGCTTCTAAATTCTTGGGGAAATTTTTGGGAGTGGGGAGGGATATTAGGAAGCATGGGAAAGTGGAATCTCAAAGATTGAGTGAGGGGAAAGGGTCCAAAAGGGAAAAACACAGGCCCAACGTAGAAAATTGCCAGGTTGTAGCTAGAAACTAGGGTTTGTGGAAAAATGAGGAATTTGGCGGATCTAAGGGATGGGAAGTGTTTGATAAGGTACTTTAAGGATAGGGGAAGGTGTATGAACATCAGGAAACAATTTTTTCCGATGATTTGACCGTCCAAGAGAAATTGGCTTCAAAACCCTAGGAGAGGGAAATGAACTTGCCAAGGCACAACTGAAGCATGAACAAGATGTAAAATGACTCATTAGACACTGACATGATAATGACAACCCTATGAATGATGATGGACTCAGCTGAATGATGACCTGGATTGGCATTTGGGCAATTTTAGAAGAGTGAGAGCAAACCCTAGACCTAATGCCTAGTGACCAAATTTTGCTTGAAAACTCTTTGAAATGACAAAATTGACCTTAACACTCTGAAACCACTTTGTAAGAGCATATTTGATCACTGGAGGAAGGCTGCAAAGACTGACACTAACAGCAAGTTCAATGATATAACACTGAATTAGTGATTAGTGTTGCACTACAGTGGCTTGGGAGGCCAAAAAATGTGCTTAAAAGTTGAAATTTAGTCCCCGAAACATGAAACCCTAGGGGTTTTGATTAGCGGAAAGCTTGGGAAAAAGGCACTTTAAGTGATAAAAAACCTCAAGAAACTCATCGTTAAGGCTTAAGAGAATTGTGTAGCACTGAGATGATGCTTAGTGTAGTTAGATTACTCTACAATGGAGGAGGCAACCAAACAATGAGCTTTTTGAGTGAATTTTTACCCTATAGCTCTACAAAGAAGGCCAAGACAACCCTGTAGCACTGTATAGATGATCAAGGTAGCACTATTGTGCAATAATAAATCTCAATGGGATACTATTATGCTTGCATGGTGATCAATGATGCGTCATGACACACAAAGAGACCAAAATTTGAGGGAAAACACCAAATTTGGTTAAGGTAGACCTTGTAGCGGTGAGAAGCTAGAAAAGATAACACTACAAAGCTAAGGAGGAGGCAAAGGTGACCTTATAGCATTTCCTTAAGCATTAGTGGATAATTATAACGCTAGCTATCAATGGATAAGTGGTTAACACTATATTATAAAGTCTGAAAATGGTAAACAAATTGAGGAAAAACACCTAAATTTGACTAAGTATGGACGTATAGTATTCAGATGATGAGAAAGGGAGTGCTAGAGGGTTGAGGAGAAGGTAAAGGAGACTATATAGCACATACTTGAGGCTCAAAGGTGTGCGACAAGGTTGAATAGAGAAAAGATTTGAGGAAAAGTGACAGAAATGTGACGAAAAGTGAGAAAATGATGTGTTTTAAGCCTATGGTGTTCCACTAATGATTAGTAGAGTGTTATAGCATTGGGTACACAAAGAATAAAATCATAAATTTTTTAAGAGGGCTTCAGCTTAAGGCCTTCGCTAAGGATTTCCTTAGAAATCTAAGAGTTTGAGGGGTTATTTATGTTGACGAAGTGTATAATAAACCCTTGTTAATATCATAAGTTCTCTAATTTATCAAGTCATTATAGCATTGATTAGAGGCATCAAGTGCTAGATAGGCATGGTGTGGTGACCTCATAATTCAATAGAAAGGTAGGGCCCTCAATTCTCTCCTAGCACAAGATATTGATAGGAATTGAAGGGGGTTCCTATCAGAGCCGCAACAAAAATATAATAAGAACTTGCGATCTTAAAGTTTGAAATTTGTTCTTATGATTCTATTGTGTAGAGAATATAAACAAATGAAGTATATATTCAATGTATTGGGCATTGATTGATATTTCCATTTGGATTTGTATGTTTTTTGGTCCAAAGAAAGACTATATCCATGGAAAATCCACTGAGAAGTGTTAATAAGCTTGGGATATGGGGTCATTACCCATCATAATTACATTTTCAAAATTCATATTAGGGTAGTTGGGTATTTCCCCACTGAGGACCCTGTTTGTGCTAATGGGAGGAAAATTATTGTTTTTGGGCATGAAAAAGTTTCTTTATGTGCCCAATATTGAAGACAAATGAGTGGTAAAAATACAATCCAAAAAGACAAAGAAATGGTGTTGAGGTGGTTATGGAGCATGAAGCCCTAGAATTCTAGTGAGGGAAAACTTGGGAAAATGAGGAAAAAAATTGGGATATTTTGGAGCTATGATAGAATGGTTTTCATGAAATTCAAGATACTTGAATAATAAAACCTTTTACCCTAGTTTTCTCCTCCACTTCAGTCGAATTTTGCATAAGGAAGGCATAGGAGAAGGCACTTTAAGTGAAAGAAAATCCTAAGCGACACACCTTGAATCTGTTTTGAAGCTTGATCAGGTATTATAACATTTAATTAATGGAGAGCGAAATGACATAACACTAACTTAGTGATTAGTGTTGTGCTATAGTGGCTTGGGAGGCCAAAAAATGTGCTTAAAAGTTGAATTTTAGCCCTCGGAACATGAAACCCTAGGGGTTCTGATTAGGGGAAACCTTTGGAAAAAGGCACTTTAAGTGATAAAAAACCTTCAGAAACTCATCGTAGCTTAGTGTTAAGGCTTAAGAGAACTGTGTAGCACTGAGATGATGCTTAGTGTAGTTAGTGTTACTCTACAATATAGGAGGCAACCAAAAAATGAGCTTTTTTAGTGAATTTTGACCCTATAGCTCTATGGAGAAGACCAAGACAACCCTGTAGCACTATTTATATGATCAAGGTAGCACTATGGCACAACAATAAAGCTCAATGGGATAGTATTATGCTTTCATGATGAACAATGATGCGTTATGAGGCTCAAAGAGACCAAAATTTTAGGGAAAACACCAAATTTTGTTAAGTGAGACCCTGTAGTGTTGAGAAGATAGACAAGATAGCACTACAAAGATAAGGAGGAGGCCAAGGGGACCCTATATCAAAACCTTATGCATTATTGGATATTTATAACACTATCTATCAATGCATAAGCGGTTAACACTATGTTATAAACGCTGAAAGGGGTAAACAAATTGAGGAAATACACCTAATTGTGACTAAGTATGGACGTATAGTATTTAGATGATGAGAAAGGGAGTGCTAGAGGGTTGAGAAGAAGGTAAAGGAGACTATATAGCACATACTTGAGGCTCAAAGGTGTGCGAAAAGGTTGAAAAGAGGAAAAAGTTGAGGAAAAGTGACAAAAATGTGACGAAAAGTGAGAAAATGATGCATGTTTTAAGCCTATAGTGTTCCACTAATGATTAGTAGAGCGTTATAGCATTGGGTACACAAAGTATAAAATCATAAAAAATTTAAGGGGGCTTTATTTTAGGCCTTCACCAAGTTTTTCCTTAGACAGGCATGGTGTGGTGACCTCATAATTCTAGAAAGGTGGGACCCTCAATTCCCTCCTATCACAAGACATTGAGAGGAATTGATATGGGGGTTCCTATCAAATCCACAAAAAAAATATAATAATAACTTGTGATCTTAAAGTTAGAATTTTTTTCTTATGATTCTATTATCTAGACAATCTAAAAAAATGAAGTATATATTCACTGTATTGGGCATTGGTTGAGATTTCCATTTGGATTTGTATGGTTGTTGGTCCAAGGAAAGAATATATCCATGGAAAATCCACTTAGAAGTGTTAATAAGCTTTGGATATGGGGTCATTACCCATCATAATTACATATTCAAAATTCATATTAGGGTAGCTGGATATTTCCCCATTAAGGACCCTGTTTGTGCTAATGGGAGGAAAATTATGGCTTTTGGGCGTAAAAAAATTTCTTTATGTGCCCAATATTGAAGACAAATGAGTGGTAAAAATACAATCCAAAAAGATAGAGATATGGCGTTGAGGTGGTTATGGAGCATGAACCCCTAGAATTCTAGTGAGGAAAACCTTGTGAAACCGAGGACAACAATTGGGAGATTTTGGAGCTATGATAGAACGGTTCCATGAAATTTAAGATACTTGAATTATAAGACCTTTTACCCTACTTTTCTCCTCCACTTCAGGCCAATTTTTCCTAAGGAAGGCTTAGGAGAAGGCCCCTTAAGTGAAAGAAAATCATAAGGGACACATCTTTAATTATTTTTGAAGCTTGATCAAGTATTATAACATTAAATTAATGGAGAGTGAAATGATGTAACACTGACTTAGTAACTAGTGTTGCGCTACAATGGCTTGGAAGGCCAAAAAATGTGCTTAAAAGTTGAATTTTATCTCCTGGAACATGAAACCCTAGGTTTTCTAATTAGGGGAAAGGTGGGGAAAAAGGCACTTTAAGTGATAAAAAAACCTTGAGAAACTCATTGTAACTTAGTGTTAAGGCTTAATAAAATTGTGTAGCATTGAGACGATGCTTAGTGTAGTTAGTGTTACTCTACAATGGAGGAGGCAACCAAAAAATGAGCTTTTTGAGTGGAGTTTGACCCTATAGCTCTATGTAGAAGGGAAAGACAACCATGTAGCACTATGTATATTATCAAGGTAGCACTATGGTGCAACAATAAAGCTCAATGTGATACTATTATGCTTGCATGATGATCAATGTCGCGTTATGAGGCTCAAAGAGACCAAAATTTGAGGGAAAACCCCAAATTTGGTTAAGCGAGACCCTGTAGCAGTGAGAAGATAGACAATATAGCACTAAAAATCTATGGAGGAGGCCAAGGAGACCTTATAGCACAATTTTAATCATTAGTGGATATTTATAACACTATCTATCAATGTATAAGCAGTTAACACTATGTTATAAAGGCCGAAAGAGGTAAATAAATTAAGGAAAAACTCCTAATTTTGACTAAGTATGGATGTATATTATTCATATGATGAGAAAGGGAGTGCTAGAGGGTTGAGGAGAAGGAAAAGGAGACTATATAGCACATACGTTAGGCTCAAAGGTGTGCGACAAGGTTGAACATAGGAAAACTTTGAGGAAAAGTGACAAAAATGTGACAAAAAGTGAGAAAATGATGCATGTTTTAAGACTATAGTGTTCCAATAATGATTAGTAGAGTGTTGTAGCATTGGGTACACAAAGTATGAAATCATAAAAATATTAAGAGGGCTTCAGTTTAGGCCTTCCCCATGGTTTTCCTTAGAAAGCTAAGGGTTGGAGGGGTTTTTTATGTTAATAAAGTGTATAATAAACCCTCATTAATCTCATAAGTTCTCCATCTTATCAAGTCATTATAGCATTGATTAGAGGCATCAAGTGCTATATAGGAATGGTGTGGTGACCTCATAATTGACTAGAAATGTGGGGCCCTCAATTCCCTCCTAGCAAAAAATGTTGAGAGGAATTGAAGGGGGTTCCTATAGGATCCACAACAGAAATATAATAAGAACTTGCGATCTTAAAGTTTGAAATTTGTTCATATGATTCTATTGTGTAGAGAATATAAACAAATGAAGTATATATTCACTGTATTGGGCATTGGTTGAGATTTCCCTTTGGATTTTTATGGTTGTTGGTTCAAGGCAAGACTATATCCATGGAAAATCCACTGAGAAGTGTTAATAAGCCTGGGATATGGGGTCATTACCCATCATAATTACATATTCAAAATTCATATTAGGGTAGCTGGGTATTTCCCCATTGAGGACCCTTTTTGTGCTAATAGGAGGAAAATTATGGTTTTTTGCATGAAAACATTTCTTTATGTGCCAATATGAAGACAAATGAGTGGTAAAAATACAATCCAAAAAGATAGAGAAATGGTGTTGAGGTGGTTATGGAGCATGAAGTCCTAGAATTCTAGTGAGGGAAACCTTGGGAAACCGAGGAAAACAATTGGGAAATTTTGGAGCTATGATAGAACGGTTTTCATGAAATTTAAGATACTTGAATAATAAAACCTTTTACCCTACTTTTCTCCTCCACTTCAGGCCAATTTTGCCTAAGGAAGGCTTAGTAGAAGGCACCTTAAGTGAAAGAAAATCCTGAGGGGCACATCTTGAATTAGTTTTGAAGCTTGATCAAGTATTATGACATTGCATTAATGGAGAGTGCAATGATATAACACTGACTTAGTGATTAGTGTTGCGCTACATTAGGTTGGGAGGCCAAAAAATGTGCTTAAAAGTTGAATTCTAGCCCCTAGAACATGAAACCCTAGGGGTTCTAATTAAGGGAAACGTTTGGAGAAAGGCACTTTAAGTGATAAAAAACCTTGAGAAACTCATCGTAACTCAGTGTTATGGCTTTAGAGAATTGTTAGCACTGAGATGATGCTTATTGTAGTTAGTGTTACTCTAAAATGGAGGAGGCAACCAAAAAATGAGCTTTTTTAGTGAATTTTGACCCTATAGCTCTTTGGAGAAGGCCAAGACAACCCTTTAGCATTGTGTAGATGATCAAGGCATAAATATGGCACAACAATAAATCTCATTGGGATAGTATTATGCTTGTATGATAATTAATGATGCGTTATGAGGCTCAAAGAGACCAAACTTTGAGGGAAAACACCAAATTTTGTTAAGGGAGACCATGTAGTGTTGAGAAGATAGATAAGATAGCACTATAAAGATAAGGAGGAGGCCAAGGGGACCCTATATCACAACATTAAGAATTATTGGATATTTATAATACTATCTATCAATGCATAAGCGGTTAACACTATGTTATAGAGGCCGAAAGGGGTAAACAAATTGAGGAAAAACACCTAATTTTAACTAAGTATGGACGTATAGTATTCAAATGATGAGAAAGGGAGTGCTAGAGGGTTGAGGAGAAAGAAAACAAGACTATATATCACATACTTGAGGCTTAAAGGTGTGCAACAAGGTTGGAAAGAGGGAAAAGTTGAGGAAAAGTGACAAAAATGTGACGAAAAGTGAGAAAATGTTGCATGTATTAAGCCTATAGTGTTCCACTAATGATTAGTAGAGTGTTATAGAATTGGGTACACAAAGTATAAAATAATAAAAAATTTAAGGGGGCTTCAGTTTAGGCCTTTCCCAAGCTTTTCCTTAGAAAGATAGGGGTTGGAGGGGTTGTTTATGTTGATGAAGTGTATAATAAACCCTCGTTAATCTCATAAGTTCTCCAGTTTATCAAGTCATTATAGAATTGATTAGAGGCATCAAGTGCTAGATAGACATGGTGTGGTATCCTCAAAATTCATTATAAAGGTGGGGCCCTCAATTCCCTCCTATCACAAGACATTGAGACGAATTGATGGGGGTTTTTATCAGATCCACAACAAAAATATAATAAGAACTTGTGATCTTAAAGTTTGAAAATTGTTCTTATGATTCTTTTGTGTAGAGAATCTAAACAAATGAAGTATATATTCATTGTATTGGGCATTGGTTGCGATTTCCATTTGTATTTTTATGGTTGTTGGCCCAAGACAAGACTATATCCATGGAAAATCCACTGAGAAGTGTTAATAAGCTCGAGATATGGGGTCATTACCCATCATAATTAAATATTCAAAATTCATATTAATGTAGCTGGGTATTTCCGCATTGAGGACCTTTTTTGTGCTTATGGGAGGAAAATTATGAATTTTTGGCATGAAAAAATTTCTTTATGTGCCCAATATTGAAGACAAATGAGTGGTAAAAATACAATCCAAAAAGATAGAGACATGGTGTTGAGGTGGTTATGGAGCATGAAGCCCTAGAATTCTAGTGAGGGAAACCTTGGGAAACCGAGGAAAAAAATTGGGAGATTTTGGAGCTATGATAGAATGGTTTTCAATAAATTTAAGATACTTGAATAAGAAAACCTTTTACCTTGCTTTTCTCCTCCATTTCAGGCCACTTTTGCCTAAGGAAGGCTTAGGAGAAGGAACCTTAGGTGAAAGAAAATCCCCAGGGGCACATCTTGAATTAGTTTTGAAGTTTGATTAGGTATTATAACATTGAATTAATGGAGAGTGAAATGATATAACATTGACTTAGTGGTTAGTGTTGCGCTACAGTGGCTTGGGAGGCCAAAAGATGTGCTTAAAAGTTGAATTTTAGCCCTCGGGACATGAAACCCTAGGGGTTCTGATTAGCGAAAACCTTTGGAAAAAGGCACTTTAAGTGATAAAAACCTCAAGAAAATCATCGTAACTCAGTTTTAAGGCTTAAGAGAATTGTGTAGCACTGATATGATGCTTAGTGTAGTTAGTGTTACTGTACAATGGAGGAGGCAACCAAAAAATGAGCCTTTTTAGTGAATTTTGACCCTATAGCTCTATGGAGAAGGCCAAGACAACCCTGTAGCACTATGTAGATGATCAAGGTAGTAATATGGCACAATAATAAATATAAATGGGATAGTATTATGCTTGCATGATGATCAATGATGCGTTATGAGGCTCAAAGAGACCAAAATTTGAGGGAAAATACCAAATTTTGTTAAGGGAGACCCTGTAGCATTGAGAAGATAGACAAGATAGCACTACAAAGATGAGGAGGAGGCTAAGGGGACCCTATATCACAACCTTAAGCATTAGTGGATATTATAACACTATCTATCAATGCATAAGCGGTTAACACTATGTTATAAAGGCTGAAAGGGGTAAACAAATTCAGGAAAAACACCTAATTTTGACTTAGTATGGACGTATACTATTCAGATGATGAGAAAGGGAGTGCCAGATGGTTGAGGAGAAGGTAAAGGAGACTATATAGCACATACTTAAGGCTCAGAGGTGTGTGACAATGCTGAAAAGAGGAAAACGTTGAGGAAAATTGACAAAAATGTGACAAAAAGTGAGAAAATGATGCATGTTTTAAGCCTATAGTGTTCTGCTAATGATTAGTAGAGTGTTATAGCATTGGGTACACAAAGTATAAAATCATAAATTTTTTAAGGGAGATTCAATTTAGGCCTTCCCAAGGTTTTCTTTAGAAAGATAAGGGTTGGAGGGATTGTTTATGTTGATAAAGTGTATAATAAACCCTCATTAATCTCATAAGTTCTCCAGTTTATCTAGTCATTTTAGAATTGATTAGAGGCATCAAGTGCTAGATAGGCATGGTGTGGTGACATCATAATTCATTTGAAAGGTGGGGCCCTCAATTCCCTCTTATCACAAGACCTTGAGAGGAATCGATGGGGGTTCCTATCGGATCCACAACAAAAATATAATAAGAACTTTCGATCTTAAAGTTTGAAATTTTTTCTTATGACTCTATTGTGTAGAGAATATAAACAAATGAAGTATGAATTCAATATATTGGGCATTGGTTGAGATTTCCATTTGGATTTGTATGGTTTTTGGTCCAAGGAAAGACTATATCCATGGAAAATCCACTGAGAAGTGTTAATAAGCTTTGGCTATGGGGTCATTACCCATCATAATTACATATTCAAAATTCATATTAGGGTAGCTGGGTATTTCCTCATTGAGGACCCTGTTTTTGCCTATGGGAGGAAAATTATGGTTTTTGGGCATGAAAGAATTTCTTTATGTGCCCAATATTGAAGACAAATGAGTGGTAAAAATACAATCCAAAAAGACATAGAAATGGTGTTGAGGTGCTTATGGAGCATGAAGCCCTAGAATTCTAGTGAGGAAAACCTTGGGAAACCGAGGACAACAAATTAGGAGATTTTGGAGCTATGATAGAATGGTTCCATGAAATTTAAGATACTTGAATAATAAAACCTTTTACCCTACTTTTCTCCTCCACTTCAGGCCAATTTTGCCTAAGGAAGGCTTAGTAGAAGGCCCCTTAAGTGAAAGAAAATCATAAGGGACACATCTTAATTATTTTTGAATCTTGATTAGGTATTATAACATTGAATTAATGGAGAGTGAAATGATGTAACACTGACTTAGTGATTAGTGTTGCACTACAGTGGCTTGGGAGGCCAAAAAATGTGCTTAAAACTTGAATTTTATCCCTCAGAACTTGAAACCCTAGGTGTTCTGGTTAGGGGAAAGGTTGGGAAAATGCACTTTAAGTGAAAAAAAAACCTCGAGAAACTCATTGTAACTTAGTGTTAAGGCTTAAGATAATTATGTATTACTGAGATGATGCTTAGTGTAGTTAATGTTACTCTACATTGGAGGAGGCAACCAAAAAATGAGCTTTTTGAGTGAAGTTTGACCCTATATCTCTATGGAGAAGGCCAAGACAACCCTGTAGCACTGTGTATATGATCAAGGTAGCACCATGGTGCAAAAATAAATCTCAATGTGATACTATTATGCTTGCATGATGATCAATGTCACGTTATGAGGCTCAAAGAGACCAAAATTTGAGGGAAAACACCAAATTTGGTTAAGCGAGACCCTGTAGCAGTCAGAAGATAGAAAAGATAGCATTACAAAGCTACGGAGGAGGCCAAGGATACCCTATAACACAACCTTAATCATTAGTGTATATTTATAACACTAACTATCAATGCATAATCAGTTAACACTATGTTCTAAAGGTTGAAAGAGGTAAACAAAAAAAGGAAAACACCTAATTTTGACTAAGTATGGACGTATAGTATTTAGATGATGAGAAATGTAGTGCTAGAGGGTTGAGGAGAAGGTAAAGGAGACTATATAGCACATAGTTTAGGCTCAAAGGTGTGTGACAAGGTTGAACGTAGGGAAAATTTGCGGAAAAGTGACCAAAATGTGACGAAAAGTGAGAAAATGATGCGTGTTTTAAGACTGTAGTGTTCGAATAATGATTAGTAGAGCATTATAAAATTGGGTACACAAAGTATAAAATCATAAAAAAATTAAGAGGGCTTCAGTTTAGGCGTTCCCCAAGGTTTTCCTTAGAAATCTAAGGGTTGGAGGGGTTTTTTATGTTGATGAAGTGTATAATAAACCCTTGTTAATCTCATAAGTTCTGCATCTTATCAAGTCATTATAGCATTGATTAGAGGCATCAAGTGCTAGATAGGGATGGTGTAGTGATGGGGCCCTCAATTCCCTCCTAGCACAAGACATTGAGAGGAATTGAAGGGGGTTCCTATCGGATCCACAACAAAAATATAATAAGAACTTGTGATCTTAAAGTATGAAATTTGTTCTTATGATTCTATTGTGTAGAGAATCTAAACAAATGAAGTATATATTCACTGTATTGGGTATTGGTTGAGATTTCCATTTGGATTTTTATGGTTGTTGGTCCAAGGCAAGACTATGTCCATGGAAAATCCACTGAGAAGTGATAATAACCTTGGGATATGGGGTCATTACCCATCATAATTACATATTCAAATTCATATTAGGGTAGCTGAGTATTTCCCCATTGAGGACCTTGTTTGTGCTTATTGGAGGAAAATTATGGTTTTTGGGCATGAAAACATTTCTTTATGTACCCAATATTGAAGACAAATGAGTGGTAAAAATACAATCCAAAAAGCTAGAGAAATGGTGTTGAGGTGGTTATGGAGCATGAAGCCCTAGAATTCTAGTGAGTGAAACCTTGGGAAACCGAGGAAAACAATTGGGATATTTTGGAGCTATGATAGAATGTTTTTCATGAAATTTAAGATACTTGAATAATAAAACCTTTTACCCTACGTTTCTCCTCCACTTTAGGCCAATTTTGCTTAAGGAAGGCTTAGGAGAAGACACCTTAAGTGAAAGAAAATCCTATAGGACACATCTTGAATTAGTTTTGAAGCTTGATCATGTATTATAACATTGAATTAATGGTGAGTGAAATGATATAAAATTGACTTAGTGATTAGTGTTGCGCTACAGTGGCTTTGGAGGCCAAAAGATGTGCTTAAAAGTTGAATTTTAGCCCCCGGAACATGAAATCGTAGGGGTTTTGATTAGGGAAAAGCTTGGGAAAAAGGCACTTTAAGTGATAAAAAAACTTGAGAAACTCATCATAACTCAATGTTAAGTCTTAAGAGAATTGTGTACCACTAAGATGATGCTTAGTGTAGCTAGTGTTTCTCTACAATGGAGGAGGCAACCAAAAATTGAGCTTTTTGAGTGAATTTTGACTCTATAGCTCTATGAAGAAGGCCAATACAACCCTATAGCATTGTGTAGATGATCAAGGTAGCACTATGGTGCAAGAATAAATCTCAATGGGATACTATTATCCCTGCATGATGATCAATGATGTGTTATGAGGCTCAAAGAGACCAAAATTTGAGGGAAAACACCAAATTTGGTTAAGGTAGACCATGTAGCGGTGAGAAGATAGACAAGATAGCACTACAAAGCTAAGGAGGAGGCCAAGGAGACCCTATAGCATAACCTTAAGCATTAGTGTATATTTATAACACTAGCTATCAGGGTATAAGCGGTTAACACTATGTTATAAAGGCTGAAAGAGGTAAACAAATTGAGGAAAAACACTTAATTTTGACTAATTATGGACGTATAGTATTCAGATGATGAGAAAGGGAGTGCTAAAGGGTTTAGGAGAAGGTAAAGGGCACTATATAGCACTTAATTGAGGTTCAAAGGTGTGTGACAAGGTTGAAGAGAGGAAAAACTTGAGGGTAAGTGAAAAAAATGTGACGAAAAGTGAGAAAATGTTGCATGTTTTAAGCCTATAGTGTTCCAGTAATGATTAGGAGAGTGTTATGGCATTGGGTACACAACGTATAAAACAATAAAAAAATATAAGGGGGCTTTAGTTTAGGCCTTCCCCAAGGTTTTCCTTAGAAATCCTAGGGTTGGAGGGGTTGTTTATGTTGATGAAGTGTATAATAAATTGTTGTTAATCTCATCAGTTCTCCAATTTATCAAGTCATTATAGAATTGATTAGAGGCATCAAGTTCTATATAGGCATGGTGTGGTGACCTCATAATTCAATAGAAAGGCGGGGCCCTCAATTACCTCCTAGCACAAGACATTGAGAGGAATTGAAGGGGGTTCCTATCAAAGCCACAACAAAAATATAATAAGAACTTGCGATCTTAAAATTTTGAAATTTGTTCTTATGATTCCATTGTGTAGAGAATCTAAACAAATGAAGTATATATTCACTGTATTGGGCATTGTTTGAGATTTCCATTTGGAGTTGTATGGTTGTTGTTCCAAGGTAAGACTATATCCATGGAAAATCCATTGAGAAGTGTTAATAAGCTTAGGATATGGGGTCATTATATTGCCCCCACTTTTATGATTTTCATGAATTCAATTGGAATTTTCAATGTCATGTAAAAAAATGTTTTTAAAAATTGCAAATTGAGATTGGAACTAATTTTGAGGCTTTGTATCTATGTTAATATTCAAAGTTATGAGTTAGCAATGCAAACTAAAATTTCAACAATTTTTTCATCCACTAAATTCTAGTGACTGAGTGGTCTAATTGACACCTTGTTAATACACCTCTACAAGTGTACTTGACCTCTCACCAATGAGGTGTGCATAGTCCAAGTTCAATTGATATTTTAGTTCACCTTTGAAAATCAAGATAGACTAATTAGGAAAATGTCAGCTTGGTTGAATAATGTCTTAAATTGAATATTACATGAAAGAATAATGGAATACCTTTACCATTCAACATGAGAGTGAAAAGTATGATCCCTCAAGAGAATGCTTATCATATTGATGCATTTGATCTTGAGGATTTATTTTGCACCATATTTTTAGGTTTTAATACCGTATAGAAATTACCTGCATACGAATTCTAGAAACAGAAAATAAACAATGGTGAGAGCATAACACATAAAACACATATACACAGAGATATTCCCCTGGATCCCAAAAATGAGACTACCAGAATGATTTTTCACTATGTTCCTTTCAATGTTACAATACATATATATACATGCCAAAGCATCCATAAACCCATATTCATTAACCATGGATTAGAACATAACCGTAGTTCCCTTGACTGGATCTACAAAATACCATGGAACGAAAACCATCGCGCCCAAAACCATGTGCGAAAACCATGCACAAAACCATATGTAGGCCCGTCCACCTAATATAGGGGAGCTAGTCATGGAAATAATATAACACAATCCAACATTATTCACAATATGAATATCATGATTCATTCCTACATGAGACATATCTGATGCATTTGTTGGAGGAGTGAAATCCCAATTAGTATGAAATAATATTGTTACAATATATATAATTTCTTGATGCTCAATTGAGCCTAGAGCATGTTTAGTATTTGTGTATAACCATCAAGTGATTGAGCAAATTTATCTCCCCAAATGAAGGTATGAAAAATCCAAGTGACACAATCAACTTAATATGTCACTGACCAACAAACAATGTTACTAAAAGCATACTTATCTAAAGGAAATAAATGTTCCATGATGCACTGTTATCCACTAACACCATTCACATTACAACTATGGGCATAAGAAGGAGCATTCAACATGTTTTAAACCTTGATTTTTTCCTTACTTTTAGTGAAACTAAACAAGAGGCTAGTCCATTGAGTAGCTATATTGAGTATTTCTTAACATTTTCTCTCTTTTAGTTGACTCTTCTCCAACTCAGGGGGCCTTCTCTGAGCATAGGATTATCAAGACTATGGAGTAGGGGTTTAAGGTGAAAGATGAAGAAATACATGATAAACAAAATGGTTATAATAATGGTTTGTAGAAGTGAAAATGGAAAATAGGGTATGAGAAATAAATGAAAGAGAAATGAGGGGAACAAGGAAATGGGATGATGTAAGACATGGACCTATCAATTTAAGGGCTAATGGTATCATGGAACATTCAATGAATGAAAGAATTAGTGCCTTAGAATAAACTACCTCTAGGTTGGATTACATGGGTGAAAGAGTTATTTTACGACATTCAACCTCTTGGATGAAAGAACTTTTTTTTATGCATTTATCACTTGGATGTGTACTTGAGGTAAAAATAACTAGTTTGATGCAATTTACTCCAAAATGTATGCTTAAAATACATTGTAGAATCAAGTCTGGTAGGGATTAATGCGTTACTAATCAACAAAAATGTGAAGGTGTTGTTTTGTGGTTGAAATGCACCTCCAAATTTTCAACTTAGTTTGATATAGAAATGGAAAACAAGTATAAAAATAAAACAACAGATAAACAAAAGAGAAAACTCCCCAACACTATTTATTCCAAAACCGATATTGAATTTATTTATTAAGTCTTCATATAAATATGATAACCAAAAGATTTTGTAACATATAAAACACTTAGTAAAAAACATAACATGAAAATACAACAAAGTAAATCTATAACTCATGCTTCATCAATATTTAAGGATTTAATACACGAGAAGCTGAAGATCATCTCCAAGCTATTCAATTCCCTTCATTTCTTTCACTTTTTCACAGTACTCCAATTGCCAAACCCCCTGTGAAATGTATAGAAACTCATTTTTATATAAAGGGAAATCCATCTTTGTTACAATAAAATAAAATATTTGATAAATAACTCCCTGACAAGTCAAACAATAGAATACCCCTAAAGATGGGGAAAGGTAGCTGAATGAACATATTTTCATGATCATCATAATGGCATCTTAATTGTTTGCATTTGTAAATAAGAAAAGGACTAGTTATCATGTGCATTGTTAAAGTATAATCGATGGTTATTTATTAACAAGTATTTGATACACAAGTTGTTATCAGATAGAAATAAATCAAAAGGACACTTTTAGTAGTACTAATAAGCACTAGTAAATACAAAACAATGGACTAGAGAATCATTTATAATTTTGTGTCCTTTTGTGACTATAATAGAAAATGGCAGGGATGAGCTAGGGTTCAAGGTTAGATGTTGTAATTGTGAGGTTGATATTCTCTCGTAGTGAGATGTAGCAATAATGTTTAATTAAGAATAATGATGGCGTGATTCACATTTTTTTCAGTAGTGATTTGTTGCATTATTATGAAGCTCAAGCTTGATTTTTAATGTTATCAATGTTAATGATAGTTCATGTTAAGATCATTTTATAGGAATTATATGATAATCAAATCTCAATTTTTTTCTTGTCACCTCATTGTATAAGTTGAATTGGTTTAGCTTGATCCAATGTAGATCCAATGTGATTATCAAATGTCACAACAATATATATTGGCAAATTTAGAGGGATGCTTCTTGGTGTGTATCCAACTTGCATGACTACTCCAACATCACCATTGATCAATCATTCTTGGTCAAATAAATTGCATGATTGCATAACTCGTTGGTATACAAATAGGAATATATGTTTTCTCAACTGGTGGTCATCATGTTTGTGTGCTTCTAAACCGCTTATGAATTATGTGACACTTCATGCAATTGACATATTTAAAGATTAGAGATTGTACTTGTTAGTTTTTGACAAAAATGATTATTGCAAGGAGGTGGATTGAAGCATTGAATATTTTATGCTCTTTAGTGGACAAGAATATGTTAGTCCTAGAATAAAGGAGGTTCCAGTGAACCACCATTAGTGCAACATTGTGAATTCTATTGGAAAATCAGAAAGGAAGTAAATATTTTCTTAATCTTGATCATTACTTGTGATGTTTATTATTATTACGATTCTTTATATCTTCTTTCTTTAGTTCATCAAGAAATTACCAAAAGAAGCAGCACATAAAATAATGAACACAAGATGTAGGCACATGCTAGGGTGAAAGCCCCCTCGAGGGGAAAACCAGTCATAGTAATTCTTCCTTTCAATATTATTCTTTGGGACTCTTCACCCTAGACCAATACCAAACCTTCCATCCACATCAATTCAACCTCCAAAAGAGTGGCCTCCTCTCGGCAACTTCGACTATGCAGCAACTAGCAGTAGTTAACAACTCCGGAAATAGTTCAACTTGGAAGACTTTGATATCCTAATCTAAAGCATGAAAAAGAGGGAGACCACCACCAAAATTTTGATTTTCCTTGACTCTTTAGATTCACCCAAACTCACATTTACTTCGGATTCCTGATAACATACTTTCCCATCTACCCACTTCACACTTCTTCCCAAAAACAAGATTTTCATACTTCTCCCGAAGAGAGAGAATTTGAACTTGATGAGAAGTGATGCTTCAAATGAATTCAAATTACTTCCTTTTATAGGATTCTTGTGGGGTCGAATAGGGTCTTAGGCTAACTTGATCTTCCCTTAGGCCAACATGGTGGGGAGGTTCCATAATTCATATTTGACTCAATAATAAACCTTTTTACATGATTAAAAGCCCAAGAAGGGTCTCTTTAAATGTACAATAATTCTATAGACTCATAATAAATCCTAGAATTCCTCAATGGGGACTTTTACCTAAAAAATGGTGATCCATGCATGAAACCCATCCTTTAATAAGTCACAATACAATAAAATTATCCTTTTCTTTTTCTTTTTGACAAGTCATTACATATGATCAGTACATTATTGAAGACCCACATAGGTCACATTTTCAAATACACCTCTTTTAATAGAAGGTATTCTAACTCACATATTCAATGGAGGCTGTTATTGAAACGCTCAAGAAGATGAAAGGATAGATCAAGCCTTGAATTCAGGTCTCTTTGAGGGGCCACCTCCTTTACATATAATGACATTTTGGATGTTCAATTGGAAAAACCTCTTTCTATTATTGGAGTCTAGGAGTCACATAATTAGCCGACCTAACATTATATAAAGCCCAAAAATAACAAAGAGGGATTCTATGGGGCACAGTAATAACAATATGGGGGCAATAGGGGCACAACAATATTAATAAGGGGTATAACTACAATAGTAATGGGGTAATCGCTAGTATTATAGGGACCCAACAAAAGATCTCAAACTATATCAATCATGAAGAACTTTTAGGAATCGCAATGCCATGGACTAGATTCCTGACCAGGGAAATCTATCCAACCAGTCACTCAACAATTTAGGCACTGTAATGCCATGGACTATATGCCTGACTAGGGAAATCTATCAAAGTGGGACTAAGATGGACCCAAGCTTGCAACCCCTTTAGGTATGATCAGGTTTACTTGCTAACCATCAACCTAAAATCCAGGTGTGTATGCAAAACATAGCTCAATAATAAACACCTCCTTTCCAACTTCGGGACCCAAATATCAACACTAAGTGCCAGCCAGATGTATGCCTAGGAAATGCTTCACCCGTAAAGCCTCAACATTCCTAGATCTAGCATATCAAAAATTTCCAATCTCTCCCAATTAAACTGATTGGTAACCAACATGCTATCAGATCCTTCTAGAGATTCATCTGTACAAACCCAACCCCAATAAATAATATACTTTCATTTGTACATAATCAAATACAAACCTCTGGGGTCTTCGGACCAATAAATGTTGCTTCTCAACTTTCCATAGTAGGACTATCAACCAAATCTCTAACAGAAGATTCCTCAAACATGTATGTTTTTCCTTCCTACCTTCCATGTAGCAACATATCCTCCGAAATTCATTATCAAATTAACACCAAGCTAAGCCCCCCTCTTAATTTTAGGGATATCTCTTCTATTCATGCTTCCTTCGGGAGATCAAATTCTTCCTTTTCGACATCGTAGAAACTTTCGTGGCTTCCAACCATTTCATCAGAGTTATTATCATCCCCATCATGCTTATCACATCAATGAACATCTTCACCGAGTTTAAGATTGTGTACCTTCACAACTTTAATAGAAAGTACAACCAAAACTATAGAATCACAATGTTAGCCATATCAAAATCACGTAATCATTTCATCTATAATATATTATTTTATAGATATATATATATCAGATTTCCGAATAATTATAAACAACAGATATATACTCTTCAACATCTTGCTAGGGACTTTGTCATAAACCCTAGACTACTTCAATTTTCATTCCATATAGAGTTTCAATGTTACTTCCAAATGTATGACATACCTTCCTTTAACATATAGCAAACCCTAGTAACAATTCTAAAAATATAGATCTACAAATTATCTAGCAATATTTCAAATTACATACGTTGGACTTATCACTAGGGATTCATACAAATCCTAGATTTCATACAGAATCAATCAAAGTCAGTCACATCATAGTCTTTGACCAAATTTCACTAGGGTAAGTTCCATCTCCTAGATTTTCAATCAACCATCAATCAGTCACTAACTTGACCAGATAATACTAGGGTTAGTTTGCAAACCCTAGATTTCTAAGCAATTATCAAACTCAACCAAAAATTCAAATTTCAACAATCTTTTACAAATCTCAAACTATCATATAGTCAACACTCATAAGAGATTTCTCCTTCAACTAAGGTTCACACCAAAACCCTAGAATTCACAAATTCACAAATTTAACAAACTTATACAAATCTCAAATCATCATATTCTAGAGATTTTATTTTGCCTAAGGTTTAATTCCAAAACCTTAGAATTCAATTTCAACAATCATTGTATACATGGATCTTAGATTGTTACATTTCATACTAGATAATGTCACTACTAGGATTTAACTGCTACACCCTAGAACTCTCATATATCATCATCCTAGAATCTCAGATAAGGACTTCCATGAAATACTAAAATCCATGAACATCAATGACTAGGTGAACACATATCTAGGAATTCATAACCATACATAATCATATCATATGTACTAACAACATTAATATATCTTGACCTAGACCAACCTAGGATTTCAACCAAAAGGACATATTTATATGCCTAGTTTTCATCATCATGAAAATACATTTCATATCATGTGTTAGTCAAACCCAACTTCACAAATATCAATAAGAGTTTGACACACAATCACTTTGATTCGAAAGAGAAAGTCACTGGGGCCATGGCATTGGATACTAGACTAGAGGAGGGTTAGGAGGCTACCATGGTGCTGCAAGGTATTTGAATTTGTTGATGAAAATGCTAAGGATTACACAAATTAGACCATGAATTGAAAGAGGAAAAAAGGAACTTGAATCATACCTGGTGGCTAAGGTTGCCATGGCTTCTTGGAACCAATGAAGTATGATGTTTTATATTCCTCCCCTAATTCCTTATAGATTTCTTCTAATATGGGAAATTATGGGCACTAATCTATAGAATTATTTTATCATTCACAGATGTTACATATCCATACTACTAATAGGGCATTCCTTAAGAGGATGCTTCTTTCTACACTAAGGGAAAAATATGGACAGAGCTTGTTCTGCTTCAATTTGCTTTTTTTCGCATGTAACATATCAAACTGAGAAGCCAAGGAACTCATAATATCAATTTTAAAATCTTCTAACAAGTTCCCAATCTTTTGCCTTGTCACCTTGTTGTTAGCTAACCTCTATATTCTAGCAAAGGCACCTTGTGTTGAGACTTTACTTCTTGTTGATCCTTTGGAACTTCTTAAGAAAAGTACAACAATGTCATCATAATATTCTTTAGATATGTCTCCCTTTCCCATAAGATTGAGCATGTCTAAGCATACCTCCTTTGTTCCTTGAATCAAAATAGTCTTCATGATGTCCTTACTTATGTTACTATGTGTGGATCCCCACAAATTGTAATGGAGACATTCTACGTAATCTTTCAAACTCTCTTCTTCTCATTGGGATGTTCTGAACAATTATTCCCCTTGATCCCTAGTTATAAATCAGTCCTAATACTTATCCAAGAAGGTTTTCTTCATATCATCCGATGAAGGAATAGATGAGCCTACTAATCCCATAAACCACCTCAAAGTTACTCCCTTTAGGTTACTAGGAAACAATTTTAGTTTTTGTGCATTAGAGATATAATCATAACTTCTACAAAGGACATCAAATTCAAAAAGGAATGTATTTGAATATTCACTAGTGGTACCTTGGAAAACCAGAAGGGCTGGTAAAGGAATACTTTTCATCATATACTACCCTTAAATGTTTTCAATAAGCAACTCAAAGGTAGTAATTGTTTCTGTTGCCATATTCTCCTTCTCCGATGTTTTAAATTTCAAGATAGCAAGTGGTTTCCTCCCTTGAAGAGAAGATTCCACAAGTTTCTCAAGTGGCTTAGGTTGTTCAAGTTGTTTGAGGTGTTTAGGTTATTTCAAAACACTTCCTAACCCTAATACAAAGTCATCAATAAGTTTTTTCATAGCACTACCTAAATCTGGAATAAAATGATGAGGTGGTTTTTTTGGGGTTGAGTTTATGATATTCCAAATTGTGTTCATTTGTGTCTCCTTGTCCTTCCAGTAAGCCTTGATATTCTTCCTCTACTCATATAGATGGTCTAGAATTCTACCTCCCTGATGTGTACACCCAATACAGATTATTCAGGTGATGTTGACCTTTGTGGAGCAATTTTGTTATATCCTTTCTTCTTGGAGGTTGTCCCTTGAGCAAATGATTATGCTTCAGCCTTTGAAATCAATTGTTATATGTAAGTTAATATTCCTAAATATTGATTCTTCTTTATCCCCCACACTCTTTTACTTGCATGGTTAGTTTTCTTGGGGCACTGTGTTTTTCTTCTTCTTTTTTCATGCAATGCAGCCCTATGTGCAAGCAATGTGCAATTTCTTACCTCTTTTCTTATCACTATATCACCTTAGAGTAAAAAACGCACCTAACACGCTCTCAATCAATGCATACAAACTATGTTAGTCACATGCACGCACCTCTAATAACCTCCCCTGCAAAATGGCGGTTAGATTAATTTTCTTTTAAATAAGGGTCAATTAACTATTTTCATATATAAATTATCAACCAGGGTAGGTATTTTGTTTCAAGGTTATCATACAAAGTATATGCACGTAGCAATGCCTAACTATCACTATTCACGTCAAATCTTAAAATGTCACTACAATCATCACTCTCAACATTCATAAATCATCATTGTCACACACAAACCACTTGATCACTCAATCTCTCTTGCAGAAAGAAATCAACATTTATCCACTCAAACCTTCTTTTAATAAATAAACAGACCCAATCAATCAGAAAAAACACTTTGTAACAATGACACATCAAGCATCAACTAATATCTCAAATTGTAATCATCTATGATTTGGTATCACATTTCATCTTCTTATCATTTACACATGGCATTCTGTGATTTGGTTTTTCAATTGTTAATGTTTTATTGATAACAACATGTCATTATTGATGTGTTATTCGATGTCACATTAACACTAACATGAAAAATGACTTGGAATCATGATGTATCATCAAAAGGATCAAATTTGGATGTCACAACTCATTAGAAACACTTGATCTTAATCCTAGACACCCATATGTTGGATTTATTTTTATTGGGTAAATAAATCTGATGTAGTTTTTCAATTGTTAATGTTTTATTGACAAAAACATGTCATTATTAATGTGTTGTTCCATGTCACATTAACACTAACATGAAAGCTAACGTGGACTCATGATGTATCATGAAAACTCACTTGGGCTCATGATGTATCATCAAAAGGATCAAATTTGGATGTGGATTTATTTTTAATCCTAGACACCAAATGTTGGATTTATTTTTATTGGGTAAACAAATCTGGCTATGGGAGTTAGTGATTGTAAATCATACTTGATCTTAATCATAGACATCTTGGATTTATTTTTAATCCTAGACATCCATATGTTGGATTTATTTTTATTGGGTAAACAAATATGGATATGGGAGTTAGTGATTGTAAGTCATATTCATATGTTGGATTTATTTTTATTGGGTAAACAAATCTAGATATGGGAGTTAGTTATTGTAAGTCATATACAAACTCCTAGAATGCACACATATATCCGAATTTGGGAAGTTTTCTAAGGTACACTATTACCAAGTCATGGATCATCGAATCCTAGATTAATTTTGGATTATCGAATCCTAGAATAATTTTCATGTGGATTCATATATAGATATGGGATCATTGATAATTGTGAATTACCAAGTCCTGGATTGTCGAATCCCAGATTAATTTTCATGGGGACTCATATATCGATATGGGATCATTGATAATTCCTAGATACCCAGATATATAGGCAATTTATATATATCTAGATGTTAATGTTAGTATTACAATTTAATTGCTTGGTTGTTTTACATTCCACAAATTTTACGTGGTACTTCAGATGTGATGGGATCATTGATGATTCCTAAATACCTAGATATATAAACAATTTATATATATCTAGATGTCAATGCTAGTATTACAAGTTGATTGCTTGGTTGTTTTCCATTCCACAAATTTTACATGGTACTTCGAGTGTTACAAGTTGATTGCTTTGTTGTTTTCCATTCCACAAATTTTACATGGTACTTCGGATGTGATGACATGTACATGTTTTGTAGGTACTTTGGATGTGATGACATGTACATGTTTTGTAGGTACTTTGGATGTGATGACATGTACATGTTTTGTAGGGAGGATCGTCAAATCCTAGATTAATTTTTATGGGGATTCATATATCGATATGGTATCATTGATAATGTGATCATTGATAATTCATAGATACCTAGATATATAGACAAATTATATATATCTAGATGTCAATGCTAGTATTACAAGCCAATTGCTTGGTTGTTTTCCATTCCACACATGGTACTTCGTATGTGATGGGATCATTGATAATTCCTAGATACCAGACATATAGACAATTTATATATATCTAGATGTCAATGCTAGTATTACAAGTCGATTACTTGGTTGTTTTCCATTCCAAAAATTTTACATGGTACATCGGATGTGATGACATGTACATGTTTTGTAGGGAGGTAAAATGCATAGGATTTGGCATGCAATGGTACTTCGGATGTGTGATGCAATGGTACTTCGGATGTGTGATGACATGTGATGACATGTACATGTTTATAGGGAGGTACAATTCATAGGATTTGGCATGCAATTTTAATGTGTGATTAAGTTCAAAATAAAACCATGTATACGTTACACTATATGTCGAGATCACACACCAAATGCATTGGATCAGAATTTTATTTTAAATCACTTATTATATTTTCACCTAACCTAAGTTTGGATCCGACTGTTTAGATATTAAATGCGTTAAATTAGTTACATAAAGGAAAATTGTTGATTCCTAATCATTTTAATTATAGATATTTGATTTTTTAAGTTGATTCTGAATTGGTTGAGTGAATACGATTGCAGAATATGGGTCCAATTCCAATAAGAAATGGCTTCCTCTAGCAGGTGCTTTCAGCATAAGGTATGAGAAAATTCGAGGGAGGAGTGGGGTTGATTCTCTCTAGTTGGACAACTCTAAAAATAGTGGTTCAAAATGAATGGGGAGGAAGAGACTCTCACCAAAAAGAGCAGAAGTTAGTAGCCGATATTATTGCTCGGCTCACTCAATCCACTGGAAAATCAATTGTCCCCACATCAGCAGATCTAGATATGATTGGAGAAACAACTGAGAGATCAATAATGTTGGTGGATAAAGTCTCTCTTTTTCATTCCATTCATTTCACCTCATACCGAAAGATCACTTTAGAGCTTAAATTGTGGATCTGCCATCCACCTGGTGCGGATTGGCCATGGTTTCCACATTTCTGTGATGGCCCCAATTTTACAAGGGAATTCCACTTGATCTTCCCCAAATCAAAAGACCTTAGAATGCAATACCAGAAATGGAGGAGGTTTTTCAGATTTTTGTTAAAATCCTGTGTGGGAAATCAGTCCTTTAGAGGTTTGAGGTTCAAATACGGTGGAAAACTTGAAGCTAGCCATAGAATGACCTCGTTCTACTAGTGTTTTTACAAAGTTTGATTTTTCAGTGGAAATTGTTGCAAGATTCCATTTAGATGAAAGTTTATGGCATTGAAAGAAATTCCACCATAATATTAAATCTGACGCCGAGGAGTGAAGCTTCAGGTATCAAAAACCACAATAGGTCTGCCTCATTCAAGGATGTAGTGAAAGGGAAGGTTGTGAATGCCCTAATGACTATTTTGTATATCTCAAGTGGCTATGCACTATTTTGTATATCTCCTAGTTTTTGGCTGTGTACGGGTGCAGATTCATATATATCTCCCACTATTTTTTATTAAAAAAATACAATTGATCACAATTGGGAGGTCTAGCAAAAAGGGGATGTTAAGTGATTATTATCACACTTAGCCCTCAGTAAATTTATGTACTTTTTTTTTATAGTTTTTATCCTTTTTTGTGCATAATCCAAAAGGTTGACATGATCCAAGGCCAAATATAATCTATAGAATGTAATTTTGTTCCATGTATACAGGTTGGATAAAATTATGATTTTTTTGGGAAAAAAATAAAAATGATTTTGGACAAGCATATTAATAATTTGATTCCTATTTTGTAGATTTACAAAGAATGGAAAAATCATGAATCCTAGGAGTACAAGCAAAGGTAGAGGATAAAGGAAGAAGACTCTTTCTCATGGACTAATAATAGAAAAGAAACATTTAATATTCTAACCTAAACATAATAATAAAATCTTTTAATATAAATGGAGAAAACTTGTATCAATATTATTGATTGGAAAAAAATCAAAAGATTTTGCCAATAATTTTTTGCTAAATTACTATGGCTAATGTAAAAATATATCTTAGGAATTTGAACAAGAGGATCGAGTAATAGATTAGTATGAAGAACACTTTTTTTAAAAGGAAAAGTGGGGGAGTATTGGAAAACTTTGTAACCAAGATTGTATATTTCTATCAATATTGAATATAAAATCAAATACCTATATCTATTGATCAATTTGATTTGGATAAGGAGTGAATTTGCATATACATGCATTTTTAAAGTTTATGTTATTTCATGTGAAGTTTATTTCCATGATCATGTTCAATTAATCAATTGATCTTATACTAGATGTGAGAATGTATATCTTGTGATGCAAATAATTATTTATTTATGAACAATACACATGCATATTGGTTCAACGATTATTAAATCTGTGAATTCTTTCAATAATTTAATAATTCATTTTGTTCCATATCTAATTTATCTATTTCAGCTCCCAATTGGGATAGGTAAGTAGAATTAGGCTATAGCCATTGCAGAATTAAGTAGAATGTTTTGTATATCAGGTTCTAATCATTTTCATTATTAAAAAAATTGTTCTTGATATACTTTATCAGCTTGAATTATATAACTTTAAAAAGTACTCTACAATACCCTAGGGTTCTGCAGCTTTTGGCGAGATTCTATCTAAGCCCCCATAGTGGCTACCCTGGAGGGGGATTCTCCCCCTTCCTAGGATGACGCATCGATATCTCAGGAATTAGTGACCTCTCTTAGGAAGAAACCATGGATGAAAGAATTACATTCTAGATTTCTAAATAAGGCAAATTACATCCCCTCCTGGGATTTCATTAGACATCTCTAGCTTTCTTAGATAGCCCTTATGGGTAAGTTCACCGGAATGTGGTCGTCTCCTAAATCGATGGAACAATGGTTAGAAAAATCTTGGAAACCATTGATAAAGGGAAATATTGGACTTTATGCATTTGGTTATGGATTTTTCGCTTTTTTATTTTAATTTAAAGAATATAGTGATATTATTTCCAAGAACGACTAGTATTTCTTTGCGGCCAGAAGAATGTATCTAAATTTGTGATCACTTGATTTCGTCCTTGTTAGGCCCCTATAATACTAATGATTCCCATATTACTATTGTAATTGTATCCCTTATTGTTATTATTGTACCCCTATTGTCCCCATATTGTTATTAGTATGCCCCATAGAAACCCACTATTGTTATTTTTGTTCCCTTATATTATTACTGTTATGTCTGCGTGATTATATTATGACCCCTTAGACTCCTATATATAAAAGGGAGATTTAGTCATTTGAATCATCAAAGAATTGTTCATTTGTGTAATGTAAAGGGGGTTTCCCCCTCGAAGAGGCTTATTTATAAGGCGTTCATCTATGTTTTCTATCTTTTTGTGAGTTGGTGTCATAACGTTGCATATCAGAGCTTTGGATTCTAGGGTTTCGCTGCTCCAAACAGGTCATCATGGAATTTTCGCTATAATTTTTTTCTGTGATGTTTCAGAAACTACAAAAAAAAAACATTTGAGACAAAATATTTTTGAACTTCGGATCCAAATTTCAGAGCTTTTCTCGCTATATTTTCAGAGATATGATCTGAGGAAGTTAGGGTTTTTGCAGACTCCCCAATTACATTCCAAACATGTGACCTAGGGAAAATCGCCATAACTTTTGTTTTGAGCATCAAATTGAAATTTCGTAAGAAGTTTCAGAAACAAGATGGCCTATAGTTTTCTGTGTATTAGTTTTAGGTACTAAGGTTGAAATAGTGACAGCACATCGTACAAGTTCGCTCTATTGAACTAGTTTATAATCAGGTCATCGTGGGAGATTTGGCATAACTCTTCCTTGGAGAATCCAACCTTGATCAGAATTTCGGGGTTCGAAAGAGGACTCAGAGGGATACCCCAAGACAAGATTTCAAATATTTGAAATCTGTAGTTACATAGATACAACAGATTCAATATCAAGATTTATAAAGTGAAGAAAAAAGATGTGTAGTTTTTTTAAATTTTTCATAAGATTGGTTTGAAAAATTAGTTTGAAGGAATTTAAAGGGAATAGTGAAGAATTATTAGCATTAATTAATGCCCCGAAGAAAGAAAATGGAAACACCTACTAAGCAACCTGAAAGCTCTAGCATGACTCGTGAAGAAGACGAAGAAATGCAACATGATATATCAAAATTACAAGACCAAGTACAACAAATTTCATTCTCACTAAAGGTAAATGAAGCCAAGATGAATGGTGTGGAAGCTAATATGAATGGCATGCACGTTGAGATGGAAGCTAAGATGGATGCCATGGAAGCTAAGATGAATGGCATGGATGCTAAGATGAATGGAATGGATGATAAGATGGAAGAATTGAAGATAAATTTGAATAAGTTACTACAAAAAATGGTCACTAATGGTGAAAGCGTAGTAAAGGAAACTCATGATGAGAACAAAAGAAATGTTAATCATGATTTCATAGACTCTAATGTTGGATTGAAGACTCACCATGTTCCAAAAATTGATATGAGGAAGCTTGATGGCAAGGATCCTGGAACATGGATACTATAGATGGGGCAATTTTTCGATCTCCATAATGTGCAAAACACACAAAATGTACGTATTGCAACTTTATATTTGGAACGAAATCAGTTTGTATGGTATCGATAGCTTTGCTCTCGTAAACAAATTGTCACTTGGGCAATTTTTATGGAAGAAATGATAGCACATTATGAGGATACAAAAACCTTTTTTAGCCAATTGATAAATCTCAAACAAAAGGGTTCAATGATGGAGCACATTGAGGACTTCCAAAAATTGAACATAAGGGTAAAAGATATTCCAAAGGAGCATAGGATTGATGTGTTCATAGGGACTTTAAAGGATAATATCCAACATGAGGTTCACCTTTGGGAACCCGATTCATTGCAGAAGGCATTCAGGTTAGCAAGAAAAAGTGAAAACAAAATTATGGCAACCAAGAAGCCTACCACTCACAACTATAAAGATGGAAGTGTTGTTGCCCCTAGCCTTCCAAAACCTACAAGGTTGACACCACAACATTTGGAAGAAAAAAGAGAAAAAGGGATTTGTTATAGTTGTGATAGCAAATACACTAAAGGTCATAAGTGTGTTGAGAAGAAATTATTCTACATAGATTGTGAAGAGGAGGAAGAAAAGGAACAAGAAATGTCAAAAGAAGAGGATATACTGCAGGAACAAACCCTAGATAAAGAACTAATGAATATGGCCATATCTTGCAATTCATTGGCTGGAATTACCACTCCTCAAACTATTAAGATAGAAGGACATATCAAGAAGAAAAAGGTAATAGTGTTGATTGATTCAGGAAGTACCCACAATTTTATTCATTGTAAGATAGCAAAATAATTGAATTGCTTCTTATATCCAGCACCGGAGTGTCAAGTGATGGTTGCAAGTGGAGGAACGATAAATTTCTCTAGAAAGTGCCATAATATCAAGCTATCTATGGGATAATATGTATTGAATAGCCCAATGCTTTCCATTCCAATGGGAAGTGTTGATGTTGTACTAGGAGTTCAATGGCTACAATCCTTGGGTAAAATAGCTTTTAACTTTCAAGAAATTTTCATGAAATTTTATGTGGAAGGAAAGGAAATTGAATTAAGGGGCATTGTAGGGAAACCATGAAAGATAATCAGCTCTAACGGTATGACAAAGCTTCTAAAAAAGGAACAACGAGGTGTAATTGCACAATTATGTTCGCTAGATGTTTCCACATCGAAATCATCTATTTCTCTAGATCTCCAAAAAGTCTTGGACAATCATTCCAAGGTATTCGAGACTCCAAAAGATCTCCCTCCTATTCATGATCACGATCATGCTATTCATTTGATTCCAGGAAGTGTTCCTCCAAAAATCAGGCTGTACAGATATCCCTATTCCCCAAAAGAGTGAAATTGAACGTATGGTTACAGAAATGCTAGAGGCTGGTATAATTCAACCTTAGCCAAAGTTCTTTCTCTGCTCTAGTAGTATTGGTGCACAAGAAGGATGGATCGTGGCGCATGTGTCCGGATTATAGGGAGCTTAACAAGCTCACTATTAAAGATAAGTTTCCCATTCCTGTCATTGACGAATTATTGGATGAATTGCATGGATCAATTTACTTCACCAAGTTGGATCTTCGTTCAGGATATCATCAAATTAGAATGAAGACTGAAAACATTCCGAAAACAACATTTAGAACTCATGAAGGTCACTATGAATTTTTGGTCATGCCTTTTGGCCTTACCAATGCACCTTCTACATTTCAAGGTTTGATGAATTCCATTTTCAAACCCTTCCTTAGAAAATTTGTGTTAGTAATTTTTGTTGATATACTAATCTACAGCGAGTCTTGGAAGGATCATGTTGAACATGTTGACAAGGTGCTACAACTATTGGAGGAGAAACAATTATATGCAAAAAGATCCAAATGTTTCTTTGGAGTACAAGAGGTGGAATATCTGGGTCATATTGTATCTCATGA
>APFE030850735.1:3011-21913 GCA_000404065.3 Pinus taeda | reverse complement strand
AGGTAATGAGTCTGGACATTACAACATGAAAATCCAATTGTAAATTAGAAAGGAATCTTGTGGCTAAATATGCAATATGCTTATCCTTTGCTAAAGATCTGCCAAGATTTAGAGTGGTAGCACAGTTCTATCCTTTTTCCTCGGCCTGTTATCAAGAAAATTATGTTTCAAGCTAAAATCAAGCTACAAAATAAATGCTAAATGTCCTAGTGAAGTACTTGTATCTTCCTCACTAATCTTTTCCAAATTGGAACCATCATCTCCAACTTGGGGTTGTTCTCTGGATGGTATTGCTTCCACCATATCCGTTCCTTTTGATTTTTTGGACAAGACAGGACATGAAAATGGAAAATCTTTAGCATGGGAGAATTCTTTCATTCATTTAGTGAAAGAAGAGCTTATTCTGATGGCAAAGTTGCACAATCTTACTCTTGCATTTTCTGCAGAAAGTTCTGTACAGGAAGAACTTAAGAGGGAGAGCACTGCTGATGTTGTAACCATATTGATCAGCTACATTGTCATCTTTGCCTACATATCAGTGACACTGGGTGATATTTCACCACACTTTTCACCTCTTTATGTTTCATCGAAGGTGTTACTTGGTTTGTCAGGGGTTCTTGTTGTTGTCCTTTCGGTACTTGGATCTATTGAGCTATTCAGTGCACAAGGAGTGAAGTCCACTTTAATTATTATTGAAGTTATTCCATTTCTAGTGCTTGCGGTGCGAGTTGACAATATGTGCATCTTAGTGCATGCACTTAAACGCCAGCCAGTCGAATTGGCCTTGGAAGAATGAGTGGGAAACAGACTTGCTGAAGTGGGGCCATCTATAACACTTTCAACCCTTTCAGAGGTTGTGGCATTTGTAGTTGGAAGTTTCATCCCTATGCGTGTGTGTCGAGTGTTCTCGATGTTTGCAGCTCTTGTGGTGTTAGTGGACTTCTTACTGCAAGTGACTGCATTTGTCTCTCTTATGACATTTGATTTGATAAGAACAAAAGGAAACATAGTTGATAGCTTTCCTTGCATTAGAGTTAGTCCATCAACAACTGAACTTGAACATGATAATTTGGGCAGGAGGCACCAAAAACCTGGCCTTTTGGTGCAGTACATGAAGAATATCCATGCACCTATACTAAGCATACCAGCAGTGAAAGTTGCAGTCCTATTGGTGTTCAGTGATTTTGGTTTTGCAAGCATTGCATTAACTACAAGGCTTCAACCAGGTTTAGAGCAACAAGTGGTACTTCCAAGAGACTCTTATCTCCAGGGCTATTTCAATAACATATCTAAGTACCTTCGAGTTGGACCTCCGCTTTACTTTGTTTTAAAAAACTACAATTAAAGTAAAAAGGGAGGCTACACCCTATAATGTTTGAGTAAGCCATCTTAACTTCGAGGCTACACTAGTAAGTAATGAGGTCTCTATTCCTTAACCGGAATATTTTTGACCTGACTTTGAGTTTGTTTTCAATTTTAGAACAGAATCTAGAACAACAAGATTTTCACATTCATTAATCACTATATGATTTTTCTAGGATTTTAAGGACCATTCATCCTCATAAAAATTCATATCCTTTCTCACCAATGTCCCCATTTGCACTTGAACTTAGATTATGTAGGCCTTGGACGTCATAATCTATCCAACAAAGATCCCCTTGATATTCAAGGGTTCAATATTAATCATTTTCTCATCATGAATATGAATATAAATTTGACAAGAAAAAAGAAACATATATGTAATACTTGTGGCTTCTCACCAACAAAATATTTCTTTGATGTTTTGTCCTTTAAGATCCTATGAGGAAATTGGTTGAAGATATAGAAAATTATGTTTCATTTTCTATTTTCTGTGCATTTGTCCTATCAATAATGTCAAGAAATTTTCCATCATTTCAACTCCTTTGCATTACATCCATGGATAACAGTTTAAAACTGAGAAAAAAAAGTTTTCAATTTTCTATTTGTTGATAACAAATTTCGTACCTTTATTTTGTGTTATCTTTCGTATCACACTGAGGGTATTCAAGCAGAAAGCAATGCTTTGGAGCAAGTTATATGATAGGTTCTCCTTTAGATATTTCTTTCAGTGCACTTTGATTTGGACCTGCAGCTACTTTAGGGCAACCTTTGGCAACAATAAGAGAAAGATGAATAGCTAAATAGATGAGGGCAATAGAGAGAGAGGCTAGGGAATTGTAGTTCTATGATTTGGTTAAACGAGGAGAATTCTAGTTTCCCATTGGCTACCATATATATGGAAGCAACGTTGTTGCTATTTTTGTCTGTGGGGTTTTGCTTCAATGCTCACTTTGCATACAATGAGTCTCGACATTACAACATGAAAAGCGAATTGTAAATTAGAAAATAAAATTTCCAATTATAAATTAGAAATTAAAATTTCTACGAGCTAGGTGCCTCACAACCTGCCCTTTCTAAATATAACTAATTTCTATGTTTTTAATGTTGATCAACAGATTATTGACTTTCTCGTGAGCGTGGACATTTTCAATGAGATGATGCCACATGGCTCTTTGTGATTGGTTAAAAAATATTATAAGGGTCAACGAGCGTCGACGGGGTTTGAACCCTCAACCTTTTGCACAACAGTCCACAGACTTACCACCATGCCACGAATTTGTTTCTTAATACTCTATGGTCATGGGTTTTATTTAAATTCAATTGGTTTCTGCATTTAGGGGAGGGGCCGTGGCACAAGTCCCTAGCCCCGGTCACATTCAACACCACAGAACCGTGGTGGAGGCTCGAAGGCAGTAGATGAGCTAATTGTGTCTTTTCCCATAAATTCGTTGGCTCGATATAACCCATTTTAAAGTCAAATCAAAATAAAGTTTAAATATTAAATTTTCCACAGTTTACTGGATTATTATGGTAAAAATAAATTAACCCTTTACTTTTCAATAGGGGGTGTTACATTTCCCCCATCTTAAGTGAAACACTATCCTGGTTGTTTCCTAGCCTTCAATACATGTTGGAATATTCTTACGCATAAAATATTTATTCCCATCTTCACTGGTAGTCTTTGCTGGCTGAAGTACCTTCACCGCACTTAACACCGTAACCATTTGTTTCTATAGCACCATTTCCTCTAAATGAGAACTAATTCAGACTGTGAAACTGTGGATGGCTCATTAAATCAGTTATAGTTTTTTTTATGGTACCATACTACTCGGATAACTGTAGTAATTCTAGAGCTAATACATGCACCAAGTCCCGACTCTTTGGAAGGGATGCATTTTTTAGATAAAAGGCCGGCGCGGGCTTGCCCGCTTCTCCAGTGAATCATGATAACTCGACGGATCGCACATCCCTTGTGCTGGCGATGCTTCATTCAAATTTCTGCCCTATCAACTTTCAATGGTAGGATAGAGGCCTACCATGGTGGTGACCGGTGACGGAGAATTAGGGTTCGATTCCGGAGAGGGAGCCTGAGAAACGGCTACCACATCCAAGGAAGGCAGCAGGCGCGCAAATTACCCAATCTTGACATGGGGAGGTAGTGACAATAAATAACAATACTGGGCTCATCGAGTTTGGTAATTGGAATGAGTACAATCTAAATCCCTCAACAAGGATCCTTTGGAGGGCAAGTCTGGTGCCAATAGCCGCAGTAATTCCAGCTCCAGTAGCGTATATTTAAGTTGTTGCAGTTAAAAAGCACGTAGTTGGATCTTGGGTCGTAAAGGTCGGTCCGCCTACTCGGTGTGCACCTGCCCTTCCGTCCCTTTTGTCGGCGGCGTGCTTTTGGCCTTAATTGGCTGGGTCACGGCTCCGGCACTGTTACTTTGAAAAAATTAGAGTGCTCAAAGCAAGCTTATGCTCTGAATACATTAGCATGGAATAATGTGATAGGAGTCTGGTCCTATTCTGTTGGCCTTCAGGACCGGAGTAATGATTAATAGGGACTATCGCGGGCATTTGTATTTCATTATCAGAGGTGAAATTATTGGATTTATGAAAGAAGGACCACTGCGAAAGCATTTTCCAAGGATGTTTTCATTAATCAAGAACGAAAGTTGGGGGATCGAAGACGATCAGGTACCGTCCTAGTCTCAACCATAAACGATGCCGACCAGGGATCAGCGGATGTTGCTCTAAGGACTCCACCAGCACCTTCTAAGAAATCAGAGTGTTTGGGTTCCGGGGGGAGTATGGTCGCAAGGCTAAAACTTAAAGGAATTGACGGAAGGGCACCACCAGGAGTGGAGCCTGCGGCTTAATTTGACTCAACACGGGGAAACTTACCAGGTCCAGACATAGTAAGGATTGACAGATTGAGAGCTATTTCTTGATTCTATGGTTGGTGGTGGATGGCCGTTCTTAGTTGGTGGAGCGATTTGTCTGGTTAATTCCGATAATGAACGAGACCTCAGCCTACTAACTAGCTACGCGGAGGTTCCCCTTCACGGCCAGCTTCTTAGGGGGACTATGGTCGTTTAGGCCATGGAAGTTTGAGGCAATAATAGGTCTGTGATGCCCTTAGATGCTCTGGGCTGCATGCGCGCTACATTAATGCAGCCAACGAGCTTTTCTTCCTGGTTCGAGAGGATCGGGAAATCTTCTCAAATTGCATCGTGATGGGGGTAGGCCATTGCAATTATTGGTCTTCAACGAGGAATTCGTAGTAAGCGCGTGTCATCAACTCGTGTTGACTACGTCCCTGTCCTTTGTACACACCGCCCGTCGCTCCTACCGATTGAATGATCCGGTGAAGTGTTCGGATTGTGTCGATGATGGTGGTTCGCCGCCGTCGACGTTGTGAGAAGTTCATTGAACCTTATCATTTAGAGGAAGGAGAAGTCGTAACAAGGTTACCGTAGGTGAACCTGCAGTAGGATCATTGGTAGCAAGGGGTTTTCTTTTTTGGTTCTGGTTGGTTGGGTTTCGATTGCAATGTTGCGGGTCTGTGCGGTGTGTCACTAAGGGAGCAGGTTTGGTGTTTGGCGGGAACATTGTTGGTTGCTTGTCTTGAAGTAACGCTTGTTTTTTTCGTGTCTGCTTGCAATCCATGCTTGTGCTTGTCCCACCCATCCTTTGCTTTTCTTTCCCCCAATGTGTTTCTGCGGGGGGTTCGGAAGCTTGTTTCTTGGCAGCCCTTCCGACGAACTGTTCGGCCGTGCATGGTTGCTGCGGCTGACGTGCTTGGGAAATACGATGGATAAAAATTTCAGACTCATTCGTAGCTGCGGTGCTCGGTCTTTTGTTTGTTGGAAGGAATGGGCCAAGGGTGCGGGCTTCCATAGTTGGTTCTCTCGAAAAGGCAGCAGCGGTTGATGTGTTGCTTGGGTGAGCTTTTTCGCTGGTGGTTGGGTCGAGGGAGTGGTCGTGCATGCACTTGGTAGCTCAAACCTTCCGTGAGGGGAAATTGTCTGGGTGGGGTCATTGTGGGATGGATGAAGAGCGGCTCAACCCGTTGGGCTGGCCACTCTAGTCCCTCCCGACCGTGCCTCGACAATGCCCTCGCGGAAGGGTTGGGTGTCCAGGTAATGAAAAACCCCTCCATCGGTTTGAGCTCCATAGAGATCGCAATTTTCCCAGCTAATGGGCAAGAGGGTGGAAATCTTATCTCGTGCCTTTTCCGTCGAGGGAATTCCTCGTCCTCTGGTGAGCCACTCCCCTTCTAAGGGAAAAAGAAGTAGCGGGTTGTGTCTTTGTTCCTCGCTTTGGATTGTGGGTTTTTTGTGGGACTTGGTAATTTATTTCTTTGTTTCGTGGTGTGCGCTTTGCGGGCGTCCCTCCCTTTTAGTGGACTTGCACCATCGATGTACTTGTGGCCCGCGGCATTCTCCGGTGTTGAGTGTCCGCCCGTGAAAACTCCTCTTTGGAGTTTGATTCTTGACCCCCGTTGACTTTCTCGTTGGAAAGGTTGTTGGGTGTTTCGTACACGAAGGGGTGCAACAGCAGGGTGGGTTTGCTATTAGTAGTCTATTTGTGGGGGGCGCCCCTATTCAGTGTTGTGGCCGATATTTCGGTAGTACGTGGAAACGACTCTCGGCAACAGATATCTCAGCTCTTGTTACGAAGGAGAACGTAGCGAAATGCGATACTTAGTGTGAATTTTTCATCAATACATATATACCTATATAGGAAGGTATACACTAGATAAGGTGTATATATACATATAAGAAAGAGATCAAAAGAACGGAAAACCTTGTATAATTGAGCAAAGGAATTAGGGTACTGGTATCCTCGAGGACGCTGCCTCAATGAACTCAATGATAGATGAAGTAGGTGTCTCTGACTTGAGACTAGGGTGACCAGATCCATAGTCGGCCATTCCAAAAGACTAACAACTTGAAAAGGAAAAGTTGTAAATTTTATGTTGAAAGGCTCATTTAACTAAAGATCAAGGCACCAATTACCATGAAATAGACAAGGTTTTGTTGAAGTATTATTGTTGTTGGTTTTATATATGTTCATCATCATATCCATATCATCTTGGGGAGGAAAATTAATAAGTTGGGAAAAGTATAGAATAACCTTACATAGGGCCAACCTCATGTTAGGAATAAAAGATATAGTAGCCATCAAATAAACATGGGAACACATCAGAATGGTGTTATTGATACTCAAAATGGAACCAACTTCACACTAATCTTAGTAAGTAAAAGCAAGAAAAAATAATGGGAACTTCTATAATATGTCAATTTACTATAAAAAAAATGTAAAATCTCTAAAATGTAGGAAAGAATCTAGTCAACATTGAATCATCTGTACCTGATGGACACAAAGGATTCAAGATTGGTGTTAAAATTCAAAATCATAACAAATCATGTATTGATTTTCTAATTGGTTTATGTTTATAATCATATTGCAAATGGAAAATGTTAGGTTGGTTAAAATCAAGTGACAAGAGAATTTTGGTTAGCTAAAGGGTGTTAGTTGTAACTCTAGGTAACAAAGATTTGATTTGAAATCGACAGAACAAGATCAACAGAAAAGATGCAGGCTATATTTCATGGGAAATCTAGTAAAACTACAGGAAATGTACATGAAATAATAATTATAAAGAAAACCACGGGAAATACGCAACACATGATAATGAATGTATATAATAAATACTTTGAGAAGCTCATTGTCCTAATGTGGATTAAAGTTGTGAATGAATAACACCTTGAGATAAGTTGATATAATAAAGTAAACAAGAGTAAAAGCACGTTAAATTTTAGGGGTGATATAATAAAACTGTAGGAAATTATATAACAAGATCAAATGATACAATTGTAATTGTGATGAGAACTTTAAACTATGTCCTTGTTGGTTTGATGCATTTTCTTAAAATTATGGCTATGAACATAAGATTAAAAGGGAAATGTACATATATGTACATGTATAAGGGTATGAGGAACATTTGACAACGAACGGGTATATAACCTTTCATTGTCTTAACATGCCTATGGATGGTGGGTTCAAGTAAAATGATGATTAGAAATGAATAAATAGTTGAGTAAGATATGGCACCTAGTTTAACCAAATTTAAAATTGAGAAAGGAGAATGTTAATCTCACATTAGCAAAAGTAGTATTCATACCTGTTGACATGGAAAGAGAAACATGTCACTAGTAAATGTTATTTCTAGATAAATACCTCAATCACAACCCTGTGGATACAAATAGAGTTGGGTTAAATGATTGACTAGAACTATTGATTACAAATACTATGTCAAGATAACTACACCAAGGTAATGTATTGAAAAGTATTTTTGTAAGACTTGGTGATTTTAAGAATAATATATTATTTCACGTAGTTATCTTAAGTCACCATGTGATTCTATTAGCATTATTATGTTCTTTTAAGCCTAAAGAATAATAAAATTAAAGGATGGAACCTTATTGGACTTAGTGTTGTATTGGATTCTAAATAATTTACTTACTGGAAAAGAGATGAACATAATTAAGCTACTTGGACAAGTAGACATCATTATACTAATGGCAAGGAAAGAAGCCATCATAAACGTTAGTTGTGTAAAATTAGTATGTATAGGAATTTGAATGACAATAAATACATACTAGTGCTAATTAGTACAACTTCGCACGAGTAACAAGAATAATTCAATTATGAGCATATCATTATTATCGATTTGAAAGTAGTGCAAACAGAGCTGATACCTTTTGTGAACTAAAACCTAAAATAAAACCACTTGGTGTGGTATGTCAATTGGTGAAATCATTGGGTGAATAAAATAATTTACAACGATGTGGTTATAATGATGCTACTAACTTATATTGAGTGTAGGTTATTGACCCTTGTTAGGTTGTGATGTATGCTAACAATATTTGATGGGTATATAAATAACAATTGATAGTGTAGGAATGAAGATTGAAATGGTATATGCATATATGATCTTAAATTAGTATAGATGAGAAACTCATGAGCACAATGATGGTGAATGTAGGTCAAACTAGAGGAGACGACCAAAATCGAAGCTTTTTGTGTTCTCATTTAGAGGAAACAGTGCTATAGAAACAAATGGTTACGGTGTTAAGTGCGGTGAAGGTACTTCAGCCAGCAAAGACTACCAGTGAAGACGGGAATAAATATTTTATGCGTAAGCATATTCCAACATGTATTGAAGGCTAGGAAACAACGAGGATAGTGTTTCACTTAAGATGGGGGAAATGTAACACCCCCTAGTGAAAAGTAAAGGGTTAATTTATTTTTACCATAATAATCCATAAACTGTGGAAAATGTAATATTTAAAGTTTATTTTGATTTGACTTTAAAATGGGTTATATCGAGCCAACGAATTTATGGGGAAAGACACAATTAGCTCATCTACTTCCTTCGCGGCTCCACCACGGTTTTGTGGTGTTGAATGTGACTGGGGCTAGGGACTTGTGCCACGACCCTTCCCCTAAATGCAGAAACCAATTGAATTTAAATAAAACCCATGACCATAGAGTATTAAGAAAGAAATTTGTGGCATGGTGGTAAGTCTGTGGACTGTAGTGCGAGAGGTTGAGGGTTCAAACCCCGTCGACGCTCGTTGACCCTTATAATTTCTTTAACCAATCACAAAGAGCCATGTGGCATCATCTCATTGAAAATGTCCATGCTCACGAGAAAGTCAATAATCTGTTGATCAACATTAAAAACATAGAAATTAGTTATATTTAGAAAGGGCAGGTTGTGAGGCACCTAGCTCGTAGAAATTTTACTTTCTAATTTACAATTGGAAATTTTACTTTCTAATTTACAATTGGAAATTTTATTTTCTAATTTACAATTGGCTTTTCATGTTGTAATGTCGAGACTCATAGTCTGCAAAGTGAGAAATGAAGCAAAACCCCACAGACAAAAATAGCAACAACGTTGCTTCCATATATATGGTAGCCAATGGGAAACTAGAACTCTCCTCGTTTAACCAAATCATAGAAATACAATTCCCTAGCCTCTCTCTCTGTTGCCCTCATCTATTTAGCTGTTCATCTTTCTCTTCCTGTTGCCAAAGGTTGCCCTGAAGTAGCTGCAGGTTCAAATCAAAGTGCACTGAAAGAAATATCTGAAGGAGAACCTATCATATAACTTACTCCAAAGCATTGCTTTCTGCTTGAATACCCTCAGTGTGATATGAAAGATAACACAAAATAAAGGTACATAATTTGTTATCTACAAATAGAAAATTTAAAACTTATTTTTCTCAGTTTCAAACTGTTATCCATGGATGTAATGCAAAGGAGTTGAAATGATGGAAAATTTCTTGACATTGTTGATAGGACAAATGCACAGAAAATAGAAAATGAAACATAATTTTCTATATCTTGAACCAATTTCCTCATAGGATCTTAAAGGACAAAACATCAAAGAAATATTTTGTTGGTGAGAAGCCACAAGTATTACATATCTGTTTCTTTTTTCTTGTCAAATTTATATTCATATTCATGATGAGAAAATGATTAATATTGAACCCTTGAATATAAAGGGGATATTTGTTGGATATATTATGACATCCAAGGCCTACATAATCTAAATTCAAGTGCAAATGGGGAGATTGGTGAGAAAGGATATGAATTTTTATGAGGATGAATGGTCCTTAAAATCATAGAAAAATCATATAGTGATTAATGAATGTGAAAATCTTGTTGTTCTAGATTCTGTTCTAAAATTGAAAACAAAATCAAAGTCAGGTCAGAAATATTCTGGTCAAGGAATAGAGACCTCATTACTTACTAGTGTAGCCTCGAAGTTAAGATGGCTTACTCAAACATTATAGGGTGTAGCCTCCCTTTTTTTACTTTAATTGTAGTTTTTTAAAACAAAGTAAAGTGGAGGTCCAACTCGAAGGTACTTAGATATGTTATTGAAATAGCCCTGGAGATAAGAGTCTCTTGGAAGTACCACTTGTTGCTCTAAACATGGTTGAAGCCTTGTAGTTAATGCAATGCTTGCAAAAGCAAAACCACTGAACACCAATAGGACTGCAACTTTCACTGCTGGTATGCTTAGTACAGGTGCATGGATATTCTTCATGTACTGCACCAAAAGGCGAGGATTTTGGTGCCTCCTACCCAAATTATCATGTTCAAGTTCAGTTGTTGATGGACTAACTCTAATGCAAGGAAAGCAATCAACTCTGTTTCCTTCTATTCTTATCAAATCAAATGTCATAAGAGAAACAAATGCAGTCACTTGCAGTAAGAATTCCACTAACACCGCAAGAGCTGCAAACATCGAGAACACTCGACATGCAGGCATAGGGATGAAACTTCCAGTTGCAAATGCCACAACCTCTAAAAGGGTTGAAAGTGTTATAGATGGCCCCACTTCAGCAAGTGTGTTTCCCACTCGTTCTTCCAAGGCCAATTCCACTCGCTGGCATTTAAGTGCATGCACTAAGATGCACATATTGTCAACTCCCACCGCGAGGACTAGAAATGGAATAAATTCAACAATAATTATACTGGACTTCACTCCAAGTGCACTGAATAGCCCAATAGATCCATGTACCGAAAGGACAACAACAAGAACCCCTGACAAACCAAGTAACAGCTTCAATGAAACATAAAGAGGTGAAAAGTGTGGTGAAATATCACCCAGTGTCACTGATATGTAGGCAAACGTGACAATGTAGCTGATCAATATGGTTACAACATCAGCAGTGCTCTCCCTCTTAAGTTCTTCTTGCACAGAACTTTCTGCAAAAAATGCAAGAGTAAGATTGTGCAACTTTTCCATTGGAATAAGCTCTTCTTTCACTAAATGAATGAAAGAATTATCCCATGCTAAAGCTTTTCCATTTTCATGTCCTATCTTGTCCACAGCATTATTAATAGGATATGTGATAACAAATGCAGTAGCCTGTGAATAGTTGCTTCCCTTGTAACCCCCTAATATTGTGCTTGGGTCAATAGGAGCATGATATGAACTCAAGCATGGCTCCGAAGATGTGTAATGCTCAAAGCAAAACAACACATGTGAAGACCCTTCATAGTCATCAAATAGTTCTGGTTTCATTTTATAGTATTGTAAAATAGTTTGACTAGCACACTTCTCACCAACTGGCTTCATGCAGATATCCTTTAGAGATACCAATGATCCAGAGTAGTTTCCTTGAATTCTATCCACCTTTTTCTGCATTTCAAATAATAACTTGATGTTCTTCTCTGTCACAATACTTGGAGCTAGATTATCTTCTCAAACCTAATACTAGTATTTGAATCCGAGTAATGGTCAATTGAGGAAAACAAGATTCTAAGACCCTAAATAAATCTTATCAAAATCAACAACCGTGAATAAATCCCCATGACTAGACTCCCAAACCACTGTGTATTACCTTGATTTTTCACCCATTTAAAAATCCCTTTCTAGAAGGCCTCAACATATCTCAACATTCATCCATCTGCCAATTAGAACTGATCAGCCAACATCCTGCACAACCCATTTAACCTTAAAATGCACATTATCTAATTCATGGAGCAGAGCAAAGCAGAGGAGGACCTTGTCAACTTCCTCTTATCATTCACTTCGTCTTAAAAAAAAATTGTTCTGCAAAGTGGGCATTGAAGCAAAACCCCACAGACAAAAATAACAACAACGTTGCTTCCATATATATTTTAGCCAATGGGAAACTAGAATTCTCCTCGTTTACCCAAACCATAGAACTACAATTCCCTAGCCTCTCTCTCTGTTGCCCTCATCTATTTAGCATCTATTTAGCTATTCATCTTTCTCCATTATGGCTTCAAAGTTCAATGCATTCACAATGAATGTTTTGGGACCTGATTAAATTGTTTTGGTCGATGCATTCCTTGGTAGTGCCACTCAGCTCCTCAATCTGAACTTAACGTGTAAACATCCCGTTCTACTAACGTGTAAACATCCCTTTCTCTAACAAGAAACACATTACAGTCGTTATTAATACTATGATACAGACTACGAGATGCATCAAAGATCTGATTTATGATTTCTGGTTGTTTATCTTTTTTTATAGTTGATTGGACTATTTCCATAAGGAGTTCATGCTAGTAAACTTCCTTGTAGACCCATAAAATAAATATGTTCATAATCATTTAAATTCCTCTCCTACAAGTTTTCATATCAAAGGATTTACCCATGGCATGATCAATGCACCAGTAAAGAAAAAGAAAAGAAAACACTTCTACACTTATTTTTCTTTACTTAATTAAGATGACAAGCATCTCAACCCAGTTGTGCTAACTTTATACCGATACTCCGTTCCATAGACAAAATTCCAAGAGAAATGTGTCTGTGTAGTTACAACTTGTCATCTTGCTAAGAATTTTAACGTACTTTGTTTGGTTACTTTGAATCCCTTGTGTGCAGAACGATGAGTTGGAATATTAACATTTAAGGAACAGTCTTTGGGATAAACACCCTTTTGCATATATCGCAGTGCTACATATATTAATAGTAGGGAGATTTTAGCAGCTTCCTTAAAATCAGTGTCACTTCTTTGAGCTTTCCTCCAATTCAAGGAAATCACTATAGAAGGAACTCCATTAAGAAGATATTCTCTATATCTTGCAAATTTGATGTCCACAATTAGATCCTTTGTTGATTCCACTGATTACCATGGCAAGCTTTAACCCAAGAAAAAGTGCTACAAACAAACCTAGTGAAACACAATTAGATGGCATCCCAGAAACTTCATAAGTAGTAGCACCCTTGATGTCAACCACAGTTGCAACAATATTTTCATGAAATGTAGTAGAATGGCTTACTCGAAATTTGTCCTGATTAGGAGAAAAAACATTGAGATTTCACCTTGTTGATTTCTTGTGGAAGTTTGTAAATGAGTTTATGACTTTGATATTTCAATTACTATAAAATTGTGATGAATTGCTAGCAATGAATTGGATTGAGCTTGCTTTAGTATTTGGTTTTGGTTTTCTTCCTATAAAATAATTGTGTATAGTCTAATAACCAAAAATCCTAAACTATTGCTATAGACTTATGTCATCTTAAATGATTTGTGAAATTTATGGATGCCAAACTCATGCCTAATTGAAAAGCAAGGAGTATAATTATTTCGTGCCTAACCTTCCCTCACTGACACACAATTATAATTATTTCATGCCTAATTGAAAAGAAAGGAGTATAATTGTGATGTGTAGCACTTTTTATATGAGAGCTCTTCCTTCGTAAAATGAAACTCATGCTACTAGATTTACAGTCAACGTAAGGCAGATTTACAGTCAGATTTTAATACAAAATATACAGTCAGATTTACAGTCAGATTTTAATACACAATATACAGTCAGATTTATAGTCAGCATAAGGCAGATTTACAAGCAGATTTACAGTCAGATTTACAGTAAGATTTTAATACACAATATATATTTTTTAAATTTTGTACATAAAATTTTATGTTTATCATATCAAATGTTTCATATTTTAATATCTTTTAAGTTTCTCATATATTTTAATATTTTTTAATATGTAGCATATATTTTTAATAGACAATATATTAAAGGGAAAGATAATAAGATAACTTTTTTGTAAGTTAGTAAAGTTTCAATATATTACTAAATAAACATACAACAAAAATAGTAGCTGTTTTACCAAACCAGTTCTAGAAGAAGATTCTCTTTGTCACACATTTAACTAGGCATGCCATTAGATTTTTCTGTCTTTACTTTCCCTTATATAGTTCAAAAAAGTTCCCCTTCCCACTGCTACTGTATGTAGGTTTGCCTATCTGAATAGCTATATAACTTTGATCTTCAGACCTAAACTTGACAAAATAACTACAATACTACCTATATAAACATAACAGAAAACTAAACAAAAGATTGGTTGATGCCATGATCAACTAACACAATATTATTTGCTTGGAGTTGTTATCGTCGTTGGCCCCATTGTTGGGTCCTCCACAAGGGTTGTCGCTGGAGCCTCTAGGGTTGCCAGTGGACAGCCGCCTGCAGCGCAAGCCTCTCGAGCTCGATACTTCCTCAAGCGGGTCAAATATCATATCTCTACACCCATCAATATATCCACATTATCGATATAATTTAGATAGATTGAGAACATTTTGTTAAGATCCCCAATTCTGCCAACATGAAATTTCTCTATGTTAACCAAACCCTTGAGAGCCTCTTCAATTCCTTTTAGGCATTGGTCTATAGATTTTAACTCGATTTCTGTCTCGAGTTGCCTCTTTTTCCTCTACTCTGCTGCCTCTGCTTGCAGCTTTTCCACTAGAGTCTTGACATGCCAAGCAGTCTCCAAGGTCTTTTGGTACACAGTCATCTATGTTTTGGATTTCCCTTTGTTGATGATCCAATCTCCTTCCTCCTCTATTCTACCATCAAAGATAACCCTACAATGTCTTCGAACCTCACTCTCCTAGATTTCCACTATATCCTTCCCTTTTGTGTGACTGTTTAGCAACAACCTCCGCTGCTTCCTCCATGCATGTCTGTTTGCAAAACTCAAAGCCCTGAGCATCTGCTCGGGAACTACCTCTTGGCCTACTAGCATCACTCTAGCTCTTACTCATTGCACTCCTTGATAACTGAATTTCCCTCATAGAAATTACTATCACCAACTCACAATTACACCACCTTTCAGTGTTTTGCCTTATGTCGATGAAGCCGGCTCCCTAGCTATGATTTAAAGATGACACCCCAGATGAGACTTGCCTCGCCGATATTTGAGTACTTTCCCTCTCCATTTTCAGTAACTCTGACCTGCTAGCGATGTTGTTGTTCATTCGTGTGTACTTATGGACGTCCTTCCTCTAATTTTCCCCTGCGAGCAGTTTGTTCAAAATCATAATCACCCCGACCTTGCTCTTGTATGTTTCCCCTCTTGATTTCGTACCTTCCCACTCCTCTTGCCACATATTTAGTAATGATACGATCACACTAACAATCTATTATGGGGGAAATCCTCTCCTTCCCATGATTAACCATCACTCTATCCTTGTATTTTAGACACATACCCCTTCTCGTTTCCTAGGTATGTCCATAATGAAGGATTATTTGTTCGTATGAACTGGTAGATCACTGTCCTGATTCAGGCCCACCCCTTCTCTATCAACCTGCCTTAATGGCGTGGAGTGATCTCTCTCTGCCAACCTTTGGCTTTCCTCCTTTAGCTAGCCCTCTGAAAACTTGCACATCACGTCGGTGAGCAAATGGACATTATCTACCCCTTTATTTTCCACCCTATCCACCAACACATTCGAAAACCACTGAACTAAGGTGAATTACATGGTTTTCAACACCTCCAGATGTTTTTGAATGCGTTGGATTAATGGGGGAAAGTGCCAGTTCCATGTTACTTTACTTATTTGTGTGCCACATTGTAACTTACATGTCACTTGAATGATAAGAGGTGCAGTTCCTACTAGGTCTAGTTCCATGGGAGTTTGCATGGGCTTACAGCCATTCATATGTGATTTCTCAATAAGTGTCTTGGCATATTTTCTTTTATATACAAATATCTGGTGATGTGTCTGTCACACCTCCAAACCAAGACAGTAATGCAATAGACCAAGATCGGTCATGTCAAAGGACCTTTTCAAATCCTACCAAAATTCTCTTCTCATAACTACCTGTGATTACTAAGTCATCGACATACAGAACTATGATCACACTATCCCCCCTTGATCTTTGCAGTAGAGGTTAGGATCATAAGGGCTTCTCTTTCAGCCGTGCTGTGCAAAATTCTCATCAATTTTTATGTACCAGGCTCTGGGAGTCTGTTTTATACGATAGAGATATTTGGTTAACTTACACACCGTTGTTTCTTGTGGAGGTGCTACCTTTCATTGATTTCTCAATTCAACATTGGGTGGAGATTCTTAGGAACGGAGATCGACAGATCATAGAGAAAGTTCCCACAATATATTTTGTTTAAGCAAAATATAATGCTTAATATTTTGCAAAATATATCAAATGGATTATGCCATGTAGTAATATCTCCGAAGAGTATCTAAAAGCATATTCAAGATATTACACATGCATAGGTAAAAAAAAAGGGCATATATATTTAAATCCCTCCCATCAAAGTACCTTGAGTTCCCTCTAATGGTGCAAGCCTAGAAGAACTCCAATTAGGAAAAAATTGTATCAAACCTTGAGGATAGGGTGAAAAAATGGAATGTCAAAGCCCTAAACCTGGTTGGTCATCTGATTCTAACAAACACAATGCTATAAGCTATTCCAAGGTATATGTTATCTATCCTCCCTTCTCCCAAAGGAGTACTACAAAAGATCTGGGTCATCCAAAGGAACTTCTTGTGGCGAGGGGTAGAGGTGAAACGAAAATGGGCGCTAGTGGCCTTAAATAGAGTGCAAACCAAAAGATGCAGGTGGGCTAGGTCTTCAAGATCTAGAGGTAACCAACGAAGAAAATTTAGCAAAATTATGGTGGAGATGGTTAAAATGGGGGTCATCACCTTGGGAAAGGCTTTGGAAATCAAAATATGCACCTAATTTCCATACAAAAAAGTTAGTCTGGTTATCAAGTTCCACTCAGGGGTTGGCAATTTGGAATTTAGCATGGAATAAAGCAGGTATCATGAAAAAACACTATTCTGGGAAATCAGAAATGGAAAGGAGGCCCTATTTTGGGATGATGCGTGGTAGAAACAAGCTAAGTTATGTAGGGAGGAATGACATCCCTTCAAACTAAGCACAGAAATATGAGAGTATAGAGAATTCCACCAATTCTAGGATCAAGGACTAGAAAATAACAAATGGCGGCGATGGAATTTTAATATCTTTCGACGGCGAACCCATAATGACTTAACTATTTAGTATCTAATAGAGGAACTACGAAAATGAAGAATTATGTTCAATAATGACCAAGACCAACTTAAATGGGGGAAAAAAGAAGATGTGGAGTTACATCTCAAGGAAGTCAAAGCTTATCTTAGTGAGGGATATACTGGTACAAATGATCCATCGTGGAGAAAAATATGGATGGTGCCACATTGGCCATAAATTAAAATTTTCATGTCATTGATTTTACACTAGAAGGTCCTAACTTGGGAAAAACTTATAAAGAGAGGATTTATAGGTTCCTCTTTGTGTTTCCTCTCTGAAAGCACAAAAGAGAGGCTTAATCATTTACTCAACACCTGTAACTATATGGAGGCACTATGGGACTAATTAGCCTCAATATTTAGATAAAGAAACCAAAGTCGAGAGAGCATACAAGAAACAATAAAGAAATGGTGGGTGCATTATACAAAAAACGAGGTGGTGAACCTTACCTGAAATTTGATTCGAGGTTTCATCCTTTGGGAAATTTGGAAGGAGCACAATAGATTAATATTCTCTTATAATAAGCTCCCTGTTGACAACCTAGTGCAAGGAAAAATGTGTCAGCTAAAGGAAACATTAATTAGTACGGGAAATCAACCATTAGAGGAACAACCACCCCCCAGGGAAACACAAATTTTGAAGTGATGAGGCTTCATGTTTCACCCTGTTTTCCCGAAATAAATATAGTCTAGCAGGAAGAAATATTCATTACTTTCCCCTCTTACAAGCAAACACTCGGCAAAAAAAGGATTTCACACCTTGGAGTTTTTTTGTAGGATAAAGGGAAAGGTGAGGGGTATCCTGCAGTAGCTGCATTGGTCTTATTAACATTACTCCACTTTTCATATGGGTCTTCACAACAAATAATCACCATTACACTTTGTTGATTTGTTTTAAAAATAAACATAACACGCAATAGATTTCTTTTGGGATGCAATGTTGTTGTTGGTAGTGTGATTGTATTTGTGCCACATGTAAAGCTAATATGCGTTAAATTTCTTTCACCATGCAATATTTTTATTGGAAATGTGCTTGTGTTTGGGCTAGAAACTATGCTAGATTTCTTTTGCTTTGCAATAGTGTTGTTGTCAATTTGGTTGTTTATGATAAAAGGAAATCTAGCAAGTGTTAGATTTCCATCAGTTTGGCAATGTTATTGGAAATGTTGTGCTTGTGTTTGGGCTAGAAGTTGTGTTAGATTTCTTTTGCTATGTAATGTTGTTGTTTTCAATTTGGTTGTTTATTATAGGAGGAAATATAACACGTGTTAGATCTCTTTCACCTTGGTAATGTGCTTATGTTTTTGTTAGAAGGAAATATAGCATGCACTAGATTTCTTCTGACATAAAATGTTGTTATTGGTAGTATGCTTGTATTTATGCTACATGTAAAGCTAGCATGTGTTAAATTTATTTGACCTTGCGACATTGTTATTGGAAATATGATTGTGTTTGCGATAGAAGTTGTTGGATTTTGTTGGCTTTTGTTTGCCCTACAATGTTATTGTTGCCAATGTGCTTTTGTTTGTGCTAGAAGTAAATCAAGCGTATGCTAGATATCTTCTACAATGCAATGTTATTTTTGGCAATGTGATTGTGTTTGTGCTACAATAAACTCTAGAATGTGTAAGATTTCTTTTACTTTGA
>APFE030850731.1:0-57535 GCA_000404065.3 Pinus taeda | reverse complement strand
ATCACCGTGTAATAGTCTTCTCACTTCTCTGTCAGTGTATTATTCTCACCTTATGGTCTTCAATTGTTTTGATCCCGACCTTCACTCTGCTACTTCATTTCTCCATGCCTTTACGCTTCCTTCGTAAATCCTTAGGTTTCAGGAAACCTTATAGCTCTCCCTTCGTTGTAACCATTAAGGATTTTCTCCAATACTGTTTATGAACAAACCATAACACTCATGTCTGGACTTCATCTCTCTTGGATTCTTTTCAAACTACCTGCACAGTTATGTTATGCAAATACTCTCACTCACTCACAATTTATCATTCGATTACTCAATCCACACTTGCACAATTCAGAATTAACTCTCTGTGTATATATAAATAAATAATTACATAATAAGTCTCTCTCTCTCTCTGGCCTGATTGTCTAATCAGTGGCCTTTTCCTTTACTGTCCATAGGCTTACAATCAAATCCTATCTAACTCTCAAACTAACTCACTTACTAAATCCTAGCTAGCTAACCCTCTTCTATGCCTTTTACGCTTACATTTATACAAAAGATTTTGTAACTCAATTCCTGGTTCAGATCCTTAATCTGCTCATCAAGTCTTAAAATCTCTTAATGATCCCTTGAGGATCTCAACAACTTAACTAAATCCTAAGGATTCTCTTTAATCCCCAAAATCATGAAACCAATTCCTAATCTAGGATTTACAATATTTCAAAATCTCTTAATCCTCACTAATCACTCATCATCAGTCATGCTCTCCTACATTCAAGAACATTTACAAATATGCCTCACAATACTTAATGAATCCCTATTCTAGTTTCTCTCATTAAAATCACTCAAAACTTTAATAATTACATTAATTTAATAATCAGGAAACTGACTTCCTTGAAACACAAGACCCCCTATGTCTACTAAAATCAATGATATTTCTGAGCTGAATGTTCCTGCATTAGTTTCATTTTAATACTTTAATAAAAAATTGAATTATTCAAAAGATGTGTCATAATGACTGTGATTATGCACCATAATCGTTAATAAAAAACTAAGCATAAATTATTTTCTCATCAAAGCACTATATCAAAGCCTTACAAATTCAATAATTTTGATAAAAAAATGTGGGTGGGTGTCACCCGAATCATTCAATTCTAAAAGTCCCTGATGATTGGTATAGTGTCCACCCGAAATGTTGGATAAGAATAAACATCTTCCATGCTATTTCATTCAAAAATTGCTCTCAATCTGAATAACTATGGAAATATACTCTCTCATTAAATGTAAATCGTTTTCCCATCTAAGCAATTTCACCAAAGGCATACAAATTCAATAATTTGATATAATTTTGTGCTATGGATGCTACTATTGAAATTGGATTCACATCACTCTGATTGAAGGGAAAAGTGAAAACAACTTACCACACATTATTAGCCAATTTAATATTACAAATGTTTTATTTCAATATTGTTTTAGTAAACCCGGATGTGGGTGACACACTTTGATTTAATGAAAACATTGAATACCGACGGCGAGAGGATGGACCAGTTGGCTAATGCCGCCCCTCCCCATACCACCCTGAGACACCCTCTTGACACACCGCAGGTGACATTTAATGCAGGCTTGAAGCGGAAAAAATCCATTAACTATTTGGACATGGAGTTACCTCAGCTCATTGTCTCTCCTTCTCCTCTGCTCCACTGCAACTGCCCGCCTCAAGCCTATGAACCCAGCTCTCGCACTGTAACTGGGCGTCGCTGCTGGTTAGTTTGCTATGTTGATTTTCGAAATGGGTTTCACCATTCCCATTCCTATTTCTGCTATCTAACCATTGCTCAGACTGACCCTCCTCCCCCTCACAATGCCTCTGATAGTGCTCCCTCTGTCCTTGATCCTTCTGTTATAACTCCCTTCGAGCACTTACCCAGAAATTCGAGCATGGTACGACATGGTATGCAAATTCGAAGAGGCGGAACTCGAGGAGGCAATTCTCGCCCTCAGACTAATCTATACCCTGAGCCCGCTGCCTCCTCTCCTTCCCCTGAGCTACATCATCCCCAGAGATATGGTGCTGGCAGATATCCTAGTACACGAAGCGGACGGGGTCATGCTTGGTCTTCAGGTGCAATTCATGGTGATTTTGCAGTTCACTCTGCTAGTTTTCCTTTGCCCCTTCATTTTGCCCTGTACTCAACCCAATTTAGATTATGTAGCACGCTGAACAGACCAATAATTACCGCTACAATTTCCATCCTCTTCACAAAAGACAATTAACAGAGTGCCTCTCAGGTGGAAAATTCTGACTTGCAGCAAGAGGACGCCCCTAGACGCAACAATTGTAGAGACACGGGGAAGAACGTGCTGGACAAAGGTATCTTTACTCTACATGGTAAGAACGTTAGTTGCAGTCAGCATGGTGAAGGGGGTAGCTCTGCAGCCATGCACTCCTAAGGTGGAATTGGTCACGACGGGTTAGCTTCAGAGGCGGCAACTGGCAGGCTTGGCGACGCCCAACCGACGGATGAGACAAATGGTGGTGGTGGTGAGCCACATGGTAGTGTGTTGAGGGACGAGGCAGATGATTAGGCATGCCCAATTATTGAGGAACCCATCCCAGATGATTTCAATTAGTTTGACGTGGCTGCCAGGTGTCTTCTGTCTGGTCTTTTTGTCTTTGTTAGCTTCTGTTAAAATCTGGTCTTTTGTCTGGATCTTATGTCATGGCAAAACCTTACTGTTTCTTTTGTGGTTTCTGGTCTTAAGAACTGATACCATTTCTGGTTTTTTGTTTTCGGTGGACTGGTTTCCCCAATGTTGGGGAAGTCCAGATATTTGCTGAAACACTATGTATTTGCTGAGGCTTAGTCCTCTCTGTACATTTTTGTGCATATTAATAGATTATCTTAACTTAGAAAAAAATAATATTGCTTTATTAAAATTTGAGCTATTCAAAATCTATTTATATTCCATCTTACAAAAACAAACATGAATAAAATATAACCTAAAAGTGTAAATATTCCTAAGAAGTGTTGAGTCAATTCTCAATACATCAATAATGCATTAAGGCTTGACTAAAAAAACAAACCCAAGAATCACTTCACCACCAAGTTAATTATCCTACTCAAATTTTATATAGAATGACTTAGGGTTTTTACTTAACTTTGTAATTTTTCCTCAATTATTAAGAGCTCTAATTGATTTGAGAATTAAAAATCATTGGCACTTTTCTATGAGAAAAGTACACAATTGATCTGAACTTCCAACTTCAAAGAGCAACTCGACAATATATCAATTAGTAATTTTTACAAATTTAACACAATCAAACACTATAAATTCAATAACAAAATAAGTAGTCTCACGGGGCAACTCAATTGGTGATCAAAATAATGTGAAATTTGTCAAAACTGAGAGATACAAAATTCAAGGTTCAAATCCCCTGGTCACAATTAGTTCATGGAAACTAAAACATGCCATAAACTAATAGTTAAATATCAATTTTTATATGTATTATTTTAATTTGATAGAGTTAGCGTAACATTACATTAAATAATCCATTGCATTACATAACCTTTTGCAATATCACTTGTATATTAAATTGCAGTGTGTTCTTTTTGGTGCAATTAATGTATAAATTAAATTTATGCATTAAAAAAAATACGTAATGAAATTAATGTAAGTAAACATTGTTGCACTACCATAACTTATTAATATTATATGTCTCCTGATTGGGGCGTACGTAGGAAGGTCCTTGCCTCCCATTAGAACACAGCGAAAAATCACTAGTTGTTCCACGGTCTTCATCCTTATCGATTTAAAAGCGTTCGATAAGGACGTCTCCTGAATGGGCTGAACTAATGATCAACTAATAGCTACAATTTACGTGCGTGTCTTTCTTTGTTTTTTAACTTTCGCTTGAATTCGAACGTGGCAATTTCAACTGATTACTACTGGAATTTTAGCAATTTTAAGGTGAGAAGTTAACGGGTTTGTGGCCGTCCATAGTTAAAAATGTCATAGATCTATCCAATTCACAAATATATATATAATGACAAAAAAGAAAAATATGTGACGGGTCTATCCCATTCACAAATATCTGCCCAGCATTCCGTGTCAGCAACGATAACTGTTTCAGTCATACATTACAAAGGGTGGTTGCAGAACAAACCCTAACATAATTAGTCTCCATTCAAAGCTTGCTGGAAGTCTCCACGTTCCCAATTACTTTCCTCTTCAACTTTCCATGCTTCCCCACACTGCTGTGGTGATTGTTGCGTGGAGAATGATCCTCGTCGCTGTGTGTTTTGACTGAACGATAAATGGCGTGCATAGAAAGATTTTCTCTTCATCTGAGAATGAATGAGTTTCCTATATAAATTTCTCGATTTCAATAGTCTTGTCACAAGTTCTGTTTGCAATACGTCTCGTTCTTGAATTCTCTTCTCTGCTCTATTGATCCTTTTCTGCGTGATCAAGGAGTTGATGATTGTAGCTCTTATTGATCCTTTTGGACGTGATCAAGGAGTTGATGATTGTAGCTCTCTAGTATTCTCTCCTCTCTTCTACTTTCTTTATTATCATTACTCGTTGATAATATAAAAAAAGAGGTTGTTGAATCGGAAGCGGTGAATCAGAAAGAGGGAATGGAGAATCAGGGGAAATGCGCAGCGAATTACGTGGCTCTCTCACCGTCGAGCTTCCTTTACAGAGTGGCAACGGTGAATGCAAATCGGACGTCCATAATCTACGATCAAGGTGGTGTTCGCTTTACATGGGCTGACACCTTGCAACGTTGCACAAGTGTGGCGTCGTCTCTTGTCAATCGTTTCAAAATACGGAAAGGCGAGGTGGTCTCTGTTCTGGCACCCAATGTTCCTGCTCTTTACGAGTCGCATTTCGCCGTCCCCATGGCCGGAGCCGTTCTCAACACAATAAACAGTCGCCTCGACGCTCGCAACGTTCCCTCCATTATCGTTCACTCCCAAGCGAAGCTTTTGCTGGTGGACTACAACCTCATTTCTCTCGCCAAGGACGCCCTCTCTCTCCTTGAATCGCGTCTCGTCACTCCTCGTCTCATCCTCATACATGATCACGACCACGGCCTTTCTGATGCTAATGTTGCTGGGCTATGTAATCAAGTTGGTGTGGTAATCAGCAGCACTTACGAGGAGTTGGTTCGAGGTGGAGATCCACTACTCAAATCTGTAAAGGCTGTAGACGAATGGGAGTCGATAGCGCTCAATTATACATCGGGAATGACATCAGCACCGAAAGGAGTGTTGTACAGCCATTTAGGAGCATACCTGAGCAGCATGCCTATGCTACTGCTGTGGGAAATGGGGAGAGAGCCAGTTTACCTGTGGACGCTTCCCATCTTCCACTGCGATGGTTGGACGTTCACATGGGCAATCGCAGCACGAGGCGGAACCAACATCTGCATTCGCAATACCTCCGCAGATGAGATATACGGAGCCATAAATTATCATCACGTCACTCATTTGTGCTGTGCGCCTATTGTCTTCAACATCCTCCTCGACCATCCAAATCCGCAGCCCCTGCACGGAAAAGTTCACGTTCTGATCGGAGGGGCGCCTCCTGCTCCTTCAATTCTAACTAAAGTGGAAGACATGGGCTTCCTCGTAACACATGCGTACGGCCTCACCGAAGCCACCGGGCCTGCTCTCGCCTGCGAGTGGAAGAGCGAATGGGACGATGCTCAACTAACCCCAGCCCAACGAGGTGTGCTCAAAGGGCGGCAAGGAATGGGTGTGTTGAGCCTCGACCAGGTCGACGTGAAGAACCCAGTGACGATGTCCAGCGTGCCAAGGGATGGAGAGAGTATGGGTGAGATAATGTTGAGAGGCAGCAGCATCATGAAGGGGTATCTCCACGATCCCAAGAGCACCGCCGAGGCGTTTGCTGGTGGTTGGTTCCACACTGGCGACGTTGGCGTTGTCCATCCGGACGGGTATGTGGAGATAAAGGACAGTTCAAAGGACGTCATAATCTCCGGTGGAGAAAACATCAGCAATGTGGAGGTCGAATCCGTTCTGTACACCCACCCTGCTGTTTCCGAGGCGGCCGTGGTTGCCATGCCCCACCCCCGGTGAGGCGTGACGCCCTGCGCCTTTATAAAGACGAAGGACAACGATGCAACCATCATAAAAGAAGAAGAGATTGTGTCGTTCTGCAGAGAGAAGCTGCCGCATTACATGGTTCCCAAAGTTGTCGTCTTCACGGATCTGCCCAAGACTGGCACCGGCAAAATACAGAAGAACCTGCTAAGAGAGAGGGCCAAACACCTCCCGCGCTTCCCAACTTCAACAGCGGCACCGCCTACCCGAACTCTCCGGAAGAAAGCAACACCATCGAAACAACAAAATCGTGTACACCATGACAATGATGTGCACGGGCAGTTCAACATCGCCTTATCCCGGCTTTAGTTACAGAAATCTCAGCAGGCCCTGCTATATACCTCAGGCATCCACAGTGATAATCTTTAGTTTTTTAACAATGTTTGAGCCTGGAGGTATATTACCAATATTAAAAGATCTCTATATATCATAATATAAATATTCTTCACCAGATGTTACTCGTTGGAAATGTTCGTATATTGCAGTGTAAAATTGAATTGCTATAACTTATCTTAGTATCGGTAAACAGTATTTCGGTCAGATGCCTACGTACTTTAAATTCACGTAAACATTTTCCCACTTAATTCCTTCGCTTAAAAATAGAGCATTTTTGGTATAATAACTTTGAAAATCTATTGTAGCTGTAATTGTCTTTCTTTACCAACTAGCCGAATTCATTTATTTATTAATTTACCAACTAGCCGAATTCATTTATTTATTATCTAAGCTTCTCTTTTCCGAGAGCTCGTGTATATGTATATATAAAAGCTTGTCCTTAAATAATTTTATCCTAGGGAAATAAATATTCATATATTATTTTCTTAAATGTTGAATGTTCGTTCACGTTTTTATAGTTTTTCTTAATGCAGGAGGATAAGAAAATAAGAAAGTTCGATTTCCACAAATAAAAAATTATTAAATAGATTAAAAAAATTAAAAGTATATTAATAAGATAAAAAAATTATAATAAAAAAAAAACCAAATTTCTATATTCACTTAGACATCATATTTCTTTTATTCTTTATCTCTTTGGATGGTTAATAGATAAGAATTTAGAAAACAATCACGGAAAAGAGTATTAATAATACTAAAAACATATATTTATATATAAATTACATTTTTAATATTTAAAAGTTTGTATTTTCTTTTAATACTTAGAAAGTTAATAGATTCTATTTTAGACATCATATTTCTTTTATTCTTTATCTCTTTGGATGGTTAATAGATAAGAATTTAGAAAACAATCACGGAAAAGAGTATTAATAATACTAAAAACATATATTTATATATAAATTACATTTTTAATATTTAAAAGTTTGTATTTTCTTTTAATTATTTTAGAAAGTTAATAGATTCTATTTTTTCTTAATAATAAAGAGTTAAATGGAACATTCAAAATTATAATATCGAGAAAATTATGCCAAGTGGAAAGTAGATTTCATAAATTAGAAAATATAATTTTGATATAGAAATAAATAAAATTTTATTTAAATTCTTGCCGTTTTTGTTATCTTATATTTTTTTCTTAAATACTCTTCTTTGCTTACAAAGAACATAGTTGTCACTATATATAATGTTATACTAGCACAGATAACTAACATGATAGGAAAGAAACTTCCTACAATTGTTTCATTCTCCAAATCAAAACCATTCCTCCTAACTAAGAGTAAAAAGAAACAAATACTTAGAATCATCCTAGAATATGCTTAATGTAGGTGAATAATATGAAGAAACGTGCAACATACAAAAGAGAGAAACAAGAAACCATTAAAAAACATGGTATGCTCTGAAAAATCAATTTGAGAAATAACCCCACAGCCTAACGCAAGTTCAATGTGTCCTTCTACGACAAACACCACAATGGTTACAATACAGACATTTCATCTTAAAGAAGATTGATTTATAAAAATATAATTAATCATAGAACAATCTTTTGAATTCTTAAAATCCTCAGGAGTAGAATGTGAGTAATAAGTCAAACGATTTTGTCTTTGGTCATGTGCACGTGATCGACATGACCATGTCATGTTGATGAAGCTTCAGTTATGGAGATTTAACAACATGTTTTCTAGCATAAATTTAAATTGTGATTTTAAATTTGAACGGTGATCTCTACATAATGAAACTATGAAACTACATAAAATGTTTTAAAAATTATATTTTAAATAAAAAATCACAAATACAATAAAAAATTGTATATGTAATTTTTAATGCATTTTCAAAAATTAGAATAGTTATGCAATTCTTTTTCTAAAGTTCATAAATTTATATTAAGAGGCCAAAACTTAAAAATAATTTGATTTGGAAAGTCTTTCTTAAAGGGATTTTCTCATAAAAAAAAATTGAAATTCAATGTTAGTAGTGTAAGATAAAATGGGGATGGAAAAAAATTAAGTGATGTGTTAATAAAGTACCAAATCAATGTCACATTGAATTCCAATTTCACTTCCTTTTATTTTAATAGTTTAGAAAATATTAACCTATATACAATCTAGGTGCCCAATGGGGTTTTCAAGACATTGATTCCAATTATGTATTTTAATTTAAATAAAGAAAATTAAAACTCAAAGATTGAATGAAAGGGGTAGTTAAACAATTAAGGTATTGCACACTCATAATTTCAATTTCGAGTTTTATACAATTTTAGTACATATTATGTCATTTTTGACACAAATTTGAAGATTGTACAGTTTTATACATGACCTAATTGATTCAAATTATGCATTTTAATTTAAAAAAAATACAATTACAACTAAATCATAGTAAACACTTCAATTTATATCCCAACAAAAATTTAATGAAAGAGGTAGTTAAATAATTAAGGTAATTGCACACTCATAATTTCAATTTACAATATTGTATAGTTTTATTAAATATCTTTGACATAAATTTAAAATTTTTATAGTTTTATACACGACCTACTTAACAATCTAGGAAATAAATTATTACTTTTAAATATAATGTAATAAGTTTCACAAGATGGAATTCTATAAGAATGAACTAATCTGGATTAAGAAGACAAAAATATTTTTTGTTTTCTACTACAAAGGTTTCCAGGTTAAAGATGGTGTTTTTATGTGTTGATGTGGCGACGTTTTCTTGATGCATAATTTCAATCATTTTTATGATGCACGTTACTTTTTGATGCACCGATACATAGTGAAATATTGATGAAATGTTTTGAAATGATGAATTTTCCACTATACTGATTCACCCCCTCTTAGTGTGATATTGTTCTAACAAGTTAATTTTGGGAACAATTAATTATTGTGAGGTCAATCTCAGGAAAAATGGCCTCTATCTTATTGATAAGAAAAGATCCTTAGTTTGATGGATCCAACTATGATTTTTGGAATATAAGAATGGAAACCTTCCCAATATCCTTACGAGTTGATGATTGGGAAACTGTAAAGAATAATGATCAATGTAGTGATTCTCCTTCTACTAATACAATGGATAAGTACCTATATACATCCAATACAATATCTAAGCATGTCATTTTGAGTGGCTTTTTAGATACAAAATTTGTCAAAGTAATTCATTGTAAGTCAAATCATGACCTATGGAAAGAGATTAAAAATTTTTATGAAGGGGAAAATAAAGTGAAGGAAGCCAAGCTACAATCTTACAAGGCTGAATTTGGAAGTTTCAAAATGAAATAAGATGAGGATATTGCTCCATATTTCCTTCAAGTAGATAAGATTGTAATCTCTATTGTAGGTCTTGGTGAGGAAGACAAGGATGATATTGTCATTCAAGAAATATTGAGATCTCTTCCTCTAAGGTTAAATCCCAAGGTATTAGCCATTGAAGAGATATCAGACATGGATAAGTTGAACATGTTCATGTTTCATGGAACACTCTTAACATATGAACTAAGGATATAGAAGGACAATTTAGGAATCAAAGAAGCAACATTCAAACAAGTTAAAGAAGGAAGAAGCACGAGAATCATGAAAACTCCAATCATGAATCTAATGAGGAAGAATCTAGTTTTTTAGGTAACTAAATAAGGGGGAAATAAGTTAAAATGTAAGCTTTCATTCAAATGATTTGAATGAAAAATAATAGGACAATATGCTTCCAAATATCCTTATGCAAAAGTGAATGATAGTAATGATGAAGTAATATTAAAGTATAAGGATCAAAAGAAGAAAATAATTGCCAAAATTAATTATTTCTTTTCAAAAGAAGAAAATCAATAAGAGAGTAATGAAATTGTGATTAATGATGATAGAGGTGAAATATTTTTTTTGTTGAAGCAGAAGAAATTAAAGAAGAAATAAATTATGAAGGAGAACTGAAAATACCATTGAAAGAAATAAAAAACCATTAGAAAGAGGGTGGACAACTTAAACATCAAATCCAAGACAAAGATCAAGATGGAGATTACATTATCACTCTCAAGGTCAAACTAAAAGAAGCCAAAATGGTAGAGTTTTGGTTAGGAAAATTGAGCAAAAGGGAACAACTTTGTCAAAAAATAGAAGAAGAAATTATTCTTTTGAAAGAATAATTTGGACAATTCAAACATAACTTAAATATTCTCAAAGGATATGAGTTTTTGGATCATATTATCATAATTAAGATATCTCCTCTCATCAAACCATGCCTTGGCTACCAGGAACTTTGTGAAGATAATTGACTTTTTAAAAAATCAAAAGAATATCATTCCAAAAATCATGATTAGACATTCATTGGGTCTAGGAGCAACTCATTTGAAGATTCTAAGCAAGTGATCAATCATACTAATAATTTCCATTTCAACATTTCTAATGATTCTCAAAATGATATTGGGAATAAACAAGGTGAGAAAATTAACCAGGTTGAAAGTATGAAGCTCCTCATGATAGAAAATTTTCTCAAAGTATCCACAAGAAGCAATGGAATAAGAGTCAACAATTAACAAAGGGACGAATACCTTCCAAGGAACAATTTCAAAGGATATGTCACATTAAGACAAACTTATTCCACTAGGTATCAAAATAAGTTCTTTGGTCATTTTTTTTCATGCGTAAAATTTGAACCTATGATAATATGAGGTATAGAGGATATGATCAAGAACTTAGGCTTAGATATGTGGATCAAATTAGAATATCATATCGGTTATTTTTACCAATATTCAATCCTAATGTAAAATGTTACGTGTCCATATGGAAGGGAACATTACACCTGAATAGAAGATCAATTTGAGATGGCATAAGGGAAAGGCACTATCTAATAAATCAAGAATGAATGCAAAGTAATGGAGAATGAAATAGGAAGAACCAACATTAGATATGATCCCTGATATATAATCCATTGGTGAAGGCTTCTTCAAGAATATAATTGTTTGAAGTGAAACGTGAAGAATAAAGATTAGGTAGGTGAATAAATCATTAATAAAAGAAGATAAAGGGAACTTATTTGTTAGAAAGTATGTTGGAAACAACACGATAACAAGTATGTAGATAACTTATGCATAGGAAAATAAAGTGCACCATCAAAAATATGTTAACAATCAAAGCATGCAATCAAAGAAGCAATTGAAAATAGCTTAGTAACAATTGAGAGAAGAAATAATGCAGTCAACAGATAGATATTGGGACACTTGCAACATATGTAGGAGAGAGAGATGAACACAGTTGGAAGTATTTGAAAGGAAAATAAATTATCAGAGAGGGGAGATTCTCATAACAAGACGCGTGGTCTCAAGGGGATATTCCATTTAGAAAATGATCAAGTCCCCAAGAAAGTTTAGGAATAGTTATGGAGCATTGGTAGGAAACCATGTCCCTTTTCCATTGACGTCAAAGGGGGAGAGATGGAAAACATTAAAAAGAAGACATTGAAGCAGTAGGAGGATTTTGAAAACAAAGGAGTGAAGGGAGAGAAAGTTAGATCAAGCAGAAAGAATCTTCACAACCATTCAATGGAGTTCCAAGCAATATCTCAGGGGCAGTTTGATCCATTTCCATCAATGACTATCAATTTATAGTTTTATTTCCATCACTGACAAAGGGGGCTATTGTTGGACATATTGTTTTCATTGATCACAATCAGTGTCATTAATGTCAAGGGATATTTCTATAGAAGCAACAATTTCATTCATGAATCCAAGGTAGTAGTATGCCAGTTTGATCCCTTGCATGCCCTCTTCACATGAAGCAAAAATTATATAAAGTTGATTGATTTTTGGTCAATGTTATGATGACCAAATGAATATATGGGTGGTATGGTTATATATTCCTCTTTGAGGTCTTTCTAACAAATTATCACACTTGGAAAAACTGCTCCAGGATCATAAGTTATGATCGTTTGAAGTTGACAGGTGTAATGAGGACCAAAAACACCAAATTTATTTCAAAAGCACCAAATTTTCTAAAATCCATGCATGCTTCAAAACGAATTTGGATTTCCTTAAAAATTAGCAATGGTGGATGCTCAACTAAAATGATGTTTCACAAGTTAAACATTGTACAACTTTTGGAAAATCTAAATTTTTTTGTTTGGGTCAAGGAAGATCTACAACAGATGTCAATTGAAGATCTACACCAAATTTATTTGAAAAGCACCAAATTTTCTAAACTCCATGCATGCTTCAAAATGAATTTGTATTTCCCTAAATTAGCAATGGTGGATTCTCAACTAAAATGATGTTTAACAGTTTAAACATCGTACATATTTTGGAAAAGCTAAATGTTTTGTTTCAGTCGAGGAAGATCTACAACAGATGTCGATTAAACTTGTGTGCTATCTAATTGTGTGAAAGGTCATGTCCCTTATGATAGATATGCTCATTGAAAAATTAGAAAATGGTGGATTTGATGACAACTTGCTTAAAATTTAACACAGTGAGTCGTTGGCTCATTCATTCATTGACATGTGGTAGAATTAGATTGGACATTGGACATATAGTGATGGCATGGATCCAATGACATGGTTGTTGTTATTGATACATGGTGTCTTGTGATTGGAAAAGAATGATTAAGTGGTAGGCTACCATACCGTGGTAGCTTGAGAGTGGCCAAAGGTTGAATATGTGTTAGGATAATGATAGGTGGTGATTTGTGCATGGCCTGAAGTGATGACATGGAAGCAAGGTGATGATGTGGAATTTCCACATGCCATATTCATCGAGAATAATTAGGTGGTTGATCTAGGTGTGAGTATAGCAACACATGGCATCTTGTGATAGGCTCAAATAAGAGGATGTGGAAGTAAAGGATGACATGGGATGATGTTGGATGACACATCAACATGATGTGAGTAGGGTGATGTTGTAGTACAAATGAATTCCACATGGTAGATACAATTGGCAATTTGAGTGACCAATAGGATCTATTTTAAGTTACACATGGCACCTCTCATGGGCTACCACACAGCATGATGACATCATATTCACATCAGCACCTTAGACCATGATCCCTAAGCATTGGGTCACATTGAATTAGGGGATATGCACAAAGGACTGTAGCATATGAGAAAAGGGACAAGGTCATATGAAGGGCAGTCATATGGTTTAAATATTTGGGTTTTCTAGCATGAATGTCAACCCCAAGTCAGCTCGCATATTTCCCAAGTCCACATGAATGAATATATATCCATAAATTTGGATCCAATTACAACACACACAACACTTGTGACATAAAACATATGGTTTTTCTATTAGTGTGGTTAGTTAATGGTTCTTGTTGGTGAACGATGTTTGCTTCAACCCTTCCAGAAGGTCTTAGCTATCAGACATGTCTCATAATGCTCCATGACTCCTCATTTGTGGCATTCTCGATGGGTCTCATTTCCAATACCAAAATGTGACGAGGCACATTGATCTAGCACTTGTTTTGGTCTATATTCATAGATATGAACTATGTTTTATTTATTGTGTGGTCACATAGTTCTTTTGATACATATCATTGGTAGATTGGTGTTACCATATTGGTTTGGTTTTGATATGGTTATTCCAAGGCTTTTATACATACTATTGGTTGTTTATTCGTGGTGATCCCTTTTCGTAGTTGATTTCGCTAGCATGGAAATATGGAACAATTGATGTACTGATCTAAATGAGGAGCACAAGTAGAAAAGTTGGCATGCCATGTAGTTTGTAGGTGAGAGGTCGGTAGATTGAGTTTTGATATATACGCAGAATTTACAATTTTATTGGCACATTGGTTTGTATATTCTATCAAATGTTGAATGGCCCATTTTGTGGAATGCACCAAAAAATTGTCATTCTATCAAGAATTTAATCTTTATATGTTTTTGTATGGTTTTTGGAATGATTTTGAAGCAAAATTAATTTCTGAAAAAGGGAAATGATCAAAATTTGATTCTGATCACTCTAAGGAGTGTGAAGAAATATGAAGATATAGTTTGGATGTTTCGAGGCTATATTTTTTAATTTTTTTATGTTTTGGGGTTTATAAGAAGGTTGTGTATTCACAAAAAAATCAAGATCTAGGAAATGTCTCGTGGTACCAAATTGATGAAGAGGTCGTTGTGATAAAAAAGTTGATGACAAATGGATGATAACATTGTAACAATAGTAGCATGATTATTTTTTGAAAACCTATATTATTTGTGGTGCATATGGATCAAATCTAAAATATTGTGAAAGATGGTCCACACCAGATTTAAAAGGGAGGTGAGTGCCTCCACCAAGGATGGTGTCTCAATCAGGTTGAAGCTTACATCAAGTCAAAGTTTCCACATTTTTGAGATCTATGCCTCAATCAGGTTGTGGCCTATTACAAGTGGGTTCTTGCAGATTTGTAAGCATGTTAATGTTTGCAAATTTAATTTAGGGGTTTGTGCCTCTAGCAAGTCAGTGCTTACAAATTTGTGTAATGAATTAAATTGAAGAAGATAAAAATAATTTTTGGTTTTCTCCCACAAGTGTTTCCATGTAAAAGATGGTGTTATCATGTGTAGATTTGATTATTTTTTCTTCATGCACAATCTCATTCATTGTTATGATGCACATTATTTTATGATGCATTGCTACATAACCAATTGTTGATGAAATGGTGAATTTTCCACTATATTGATTCACACCCCCGCGCCCTCTTAGTGTCATCTTCATTCTAACAACATTAACATTGATTATGAACTAATCATTAGGATTTGCACAACAAATTGTGTCTTAGGTCATTGTTGCAACTCTAATAGTTGTAAACATCTATGCACATCAAAATACTTTATTTATTTTCTATAATTAAAATTACTCTATTTTTCATTGAGTCCTGCTATAGCCTTATTTATTTATGAACGTGGTTCCATTTGATGATTCATGATTTATCACATCATATTGCATGTGTAACTGCATTTATGTTACAACAATGAAGATTATCTTAACAACTTGGACAAGTAACATTAGATTCCTATGTGATTTAATTTTTTTCAAGTGTGACATTTACTTTCCTAGAAGCATTCTCTTTACATTCCTACAGTGTGGATTGGATTGCAAGTAGATCTCTCCTATTGACTAATGAAAACATCCCAGCATCTTGTCTTATGACACTCATTTAGGTTACCACAACTTCATATTTCAATAGCATATATTATGCATGACAGTTAATAAGTTCCATATGAACCCCATATTTCCATTGAAATGCACACTATTTTTCTTGTCTTCCTACAAAATTAGAAAGGTAATCAAAATACACGTAACTAGCATTGAATATATATTTAACCATGAGCTTAAAAACCTTATGAAGAGGTTGAGGTTAACTAAATAGAAAACACCCATATTTATGTCCTTCTTAACAAAACCCATGTGTTTTTTTTTCATTTGGATATGTGCCACTATGTTAACTAATGAGCATATTATTGGAACCTACCACATTTATATAGAAAATGAAATCTGGTAATATCATTGATAAAAAAATAATTGTAATATATTCATTCATTAAAACATGGAATAATGTGGTCATAAACAACATATTACATCATCAAACTCATGGCAATGTGTTCCTTGAAAAAACATGGGTAATGTATCAAAAAGAATGATAAGTTAATGGAAATAGAGTATGTAGTCAAAAGGGATGTAACTGAGAGTAGAAAATGTGTTAAATATTGAGCCCAATAAGAGTTATGGTGTCAATTAGTTGCATTAGCTTAGTTGGAGATCAATTTTCTCGGGAATTTTCTTTTCAAATATTCGTTAGGAATGGATAGGTAGATGTGTGAGGATGTGCTACAAAGTTACAAATTAAATCATCCTCGACATGTTCATTAAAGGTAAATTCTTGGTAAATGGTTAAAATAGGTTGCATGGAACACTCATTATTTTATTTAATCCAAGGGGGGTCTTCCTGATTAGGGGAAGGTTTAATAAGAGGGTAGAAGGTAAGAATTTAGTGTAGTTCCCATAGGAAATAATAATATTCCCTAATTTACAACTAATATATACATTATTCATGGCCAATAATGGTCAACTTAAGATCCATCAATATCCTCCTAGATTGGATTTGGATTGTAAGAACATAAAATTAACCAGTATTTCCATTATGATATAGAAACAAGTGTATGCTCAAGAATTCCCTTTAGCTTTACCATGGATCCATGTGCCAGCTGAAGTACTATGTGGGTTGGTCGTAGACCTAGTAATTAGATATTTTCCATGGTTTATTTAGTCATAATATCTATAGCTATCCCTAATTCTATAATGGAATTAGGTATGGAGGTATTAATGATATTCCCATTAACAATAAGGCTCCCATGGTTTACATACTTGGCTAAAAATATTTTTCCTTGAATTAAATTGACCAATTTCCTATTTACATGAGGGTCTGAAGATATTTATTTTCCTTTCCTAGCCTCTTTAGGAAGAGATCCTAGACATTACTAACGTAAAATGGGAGATACTTGCTGGATTAGAATAGGGGAATATTAACACATTTCTAATTTCTCCTAAAAAATAAAATCCTAGTTGTTTGGTAGATCTTCCCAAGCATAACCTTTTAAGCTATGGGAAAGTTGGAATTGAATATTCCATATGTGATTGTTTTGGAATGGTGGCTTGAGTAATTTTATATTAATTTTCAATTTTCTTGTCCAGACTCTCCTTGTCATCTTGTTCTTGGATAATGCGAGTAATCAGATCATGAATCACGTTCCCTAAGTGCAAGTGAATGTTTTTACAATCCATGGGGATGCTAGCATAAGTCATAAAATGGGGTATTTTAGCATTGTAGGTTGCCTATAACACTTTATTATTTAGGCCAGACATGTCTTGGGTAGGAAAATTTAGTGGTTTTCAAGGAGGATGATTGAATGGTAACTAAAGTTACTACAAATGTGGTTGAGGAGGGTACTCTTTGACTTCTACAGGCATATTATTTTAGGAAGAATTACCTCACTATCCTTGCATCCATGATTGGTTTTGGTCTTGGGTAGACCATTGTTGCTATGGAATTGATGGGTACCAAACCTTAGGTGTGTATTGATATAGGGAAAAGTGCTAAGATGGTTCTTGTGTCATACCTTATGGCCATGATGGCCAAGGTCACTTCTCTGCTATGAAACAAATTTTTCTATCCTGTTCAATAGCCCTTTCTTAAATTACCTTAAGTTCCAAAAATGAAGAGAAATTTTGGGTGGCATGGTTCTACTAACAAATGCAACATAATTTTATGTTGTTGGCAGAGCATTCCCAAAGGGGGTGACTGTTCCAAAATTTTGAATAGAAAATAGCTAATGCTATTTTTTCTTTATCCTTCTTCATTATTTCTTACAAGGCATTTAAATGAGAACTAAGGGTATTAAGGATAGAAATATTGAAAATATCAATAAGTTTTCCAATTCATCCTTAATAACCTCTGGTCTAAATGTTTTTTAATCATGGAGGTTATATCCTAGAGGCTTTTTCCATATTTTGAATGGTCACATTAGTAATGTGTACATAATTCGTAGATTGGATCATTTGACATCTAGGAAATGTCCATGTTACCCATAAGTTTAATATATCATTACAATATACTCTAAGTCCTTTGAGAACCATAATTTAATACGTTGTAGGATCTAAAAAAATAAATTCCTCTAAAGTTTGTATTGGAATCCTTCAATATGATCTTCTAAAATTTCATAATCCTTTTGTGACATTTTAAAGATGGCTTTCCTAATATTTCAAATTTTGTAGTAGTCCTAGTATTTTTCTAAGAACTTGTTCCTCATTTCATTTGATGTTTACATAGAGCTTCCCCTAACCCCAAGAAGTAGCATAGTGTTGCACCCTATAAGATATCTAGGTGTCAGAAAAACAATGGTATTTATGACAAAGGATTTTATAGGCCATTTTGTCACATCCGATCAGTGAGCCTCCTAATGGGATCAATCAATATCTTATTTCCCCTTGTCACCACCTTGCACAAAGCCCTAAGCATGTTCCTTTCATCCCCCAAAATTTCATCCCTAAACTGCTTCATCTAAGCTAGTTTGAGGACCAACACTTTTTGTAAGTGTGTTGGGGTGTGCTCACCAGCAAGTTGCTCCCCTTTGCTCCTGCGTTGGTTCTAGAAATTTGGGAGAATGATCAGGATTCTTGAAGATTCCCCTTCTAGGAGTTTCGAGAAGTTATTTCAACTAATTGCCTTGGATAAAACATTTGGATGTTATCCTTCCCTAATTTGGAGTTTTTGCCACTTATTCTTTGATCCTATCCCTCCATCAAAGGTGGATCTCTTATCCTATATAGGTAATTGGATAAGAACTCCCAACTTACCCTACTTCTCTATATATTCCCAGCCTTCTATGTGGTTCGGGGTTGGCTTTTGGAGAGTGATTATGTCATTATGCTATTGTAGTCAGTGGTCATCATCTCATGCATTTAGGGTGGTTAGAGGTGCATATTGTGACAAGGAAAGGGCAAGTCAACAACTTGGAGGAGCTCTTCTACAAGATCAACTGCTACTTATGGTTGTGATCTCCTTCCATTTATATTAATGCAAATAATTCATTGTTTTCATATATGTGATGTTGTTATTACATATATTTAAATACCATGTTGATCTATTGAATGAATTGCTTAGATTCTACTACATAGATTTCATAGTTTCTTGGATTGTGTTATTTGACTATGCAGGTTCTAATTTTGGCATTCAGAGCCAGAATTGGAGCTTCCAAGCTAAAGAAGGAGTGAAGAGTGCGAAGGATTCCTGGTAGGCCTCATTGCATCATCTATTTACTTTAAGGAAAAATATTGTTTTCCATGTTTCTCTATTGTTCTAGGTTAGCCACTGACCTAGGGGATATACTTTTGTCTAAAATCATAAATCTCGTATAATAAATTGGCGACCATAATAAGGAACGAAGTATTCCCTAGGTGGTTTCCTTGTCCCTTGTGTTTTATTACCTCCTTGCAATTTTTGTGATGGAATTCCATTTCACAAGCCCAATGCACCCCCTACGCCTTTAACAAAGCATTGCACCTCACCCTGGACCACTCTACACCAACGTTGCAACATAGTGGTGCCTCTTCTGCACCAGCTTTTGCCCCTATCTTTGCATGAATTTTTCCTTGGTTCTTGAGCCTATCTTTGGTCAGCCTACTTCCAATTGAACTTCCTTGAGTCTTCAATGCCTTTTGTTCTATCTAAAGCCTCTATTTGGTTTTCATTTATGTTATTTGCCTTTGGTAAGAATTGGTTTTAATTTTTCTTTGTTCTTTTCATTTGGTGACTTTCAAATTGATTTCCTTCGATTGCTAGTTGCTCAGATGAATTTTTGTTCTAGTGCCCATTCTAAAAAGTGTAATTGAATCGGTAATTGAACATTTTCATCTTATTTTTCTTCATTTCAAAAATTAAGTGTGGTGAGAAGAATTTTTTTCATCTGCATCTAAGCTTTTGCATGTGCATTAGCATAGGAACATTTACATTGGAGAGAAATTGCATATTGCATCTTGTTTCTTGCATATTATGTGCTGCATCTTGATTTTTGCTTCCCTTCTTTACCTATATTTTCATTGAAAGAGAAAGGATTTCTATTTTCTCATGCTAGATTTTCATTTTAGGATATTGGAGTGACATTCGTGGTGTGCCCCAAAACTGAAACATAATCAAAGATAAACAATAAAATTTATTGAATGAACCTAAGGATCATTTCTAACATTAACACAAACATTTAGAGGTCTATGCTAGAGACGTATTCCGATGTAGTTAAACATAGGATTTGTCATTATTTGTTAGCATTGCATCCCGAGGGTGAAATCTCGTTTCACGTATGTGACTGTATAGGATCATACTCGACGTATGTTTAAGTATATTGGTGGCATTCCACGCACGTAAAGTATATGGGAATGCTCTCATCGAATGGTTATGCAATGGACAACACTAATAGAAACTTCACTCGCATGTACTGTCATGTATATTTTAGGAGTCCCCAATAGGTTTCTATCCATCCATAGGTAGCTGAGTATGTCGCCTTTTATACCATGATACATTGAACACAACATTCAGGGAGAATGGATGTTGTACATTAAGTCCTTAGTTCACCAAGTTGTATATTACAGTTCATGGTTGCTTAGTAATCCTTTATGCCTAGATTAACCTTTATTTATTTATTTTTGTGTTAACAAAATTTATTGCCTAATGTGGAAGAACAAAATCCGTCTTCCCGTCATTCGCGTAGAATGAAAAATAAGCCTCCTCTTCTTCCAAAGGCTAGTTCTAATCATCATCCAAGACATAGGCAAATGCAAACTACTCAATCAGGAACATTAGGAACTACTTTTGTCCCTCCTCCTGAGATTGATCACCCATAATCATCTGTCCCTTTAATTTCTGAACCCTAGACTACATCTATTTCTGTTGGTGACACTGACACAATTGAAATAGAAGTCCCTAGGACTTTGTCACCTAAGGTCTTTAAATTTGATCTCCCTAAGTCAGAAACTTTTTTTCCTAAGGTTATTGAACCTGAGGAGTCTCATCCATCTTCATCTCATTCTTTGGGACCTTCCTCCTCTCTTCCTTTATCTTAGACATAACCAATATCTCTTGGGCCTGACTACCAACCTCTTCCACACGGACTTCAAAGTATTAAAGAGATCCCTTAAGAAGAGCCTTGTCCTTCTACTCCTGTTCATTGGGAAAGAATTTAATTTTATCAAATCAATCCTCTTTTGTCTCCTCAACCTCAAACGCAATATTCTTTACCTGATTCTTTGGGCCTACCCGTGGATCCCTGGTGAGAATCTACATTGGGATTGTTAATCATGACTAGAACTGATTCAAACTCCCAGCCTGTGTCCACCACTATGGTTGAGACATCAAGCATCACATCCTCATATATGTTTGTAACATCACCAAAAGCTCATTTATATGGTGTCCCATCTGTCCCTCTTGGATATCAGTCATTATCTAGTACCTTTTCTAGTGTGGCTTCTAGTCCTTTGACCTCCCCCATGTCATCCAATTTGGGAATAATGTTTAGTAATCCTCTTATGAATTCCACAATTTTTTCTCCTCTTCCGATTCCATCTACACCTACAATAGAGAAACAAGTTGTCCCTTATATCAGTGTGCAAGACTATCCTCAATAGCCCAACCCTCCTTATGTTGGGTACCCTCCATGTAGATCACAGTTACCTCCATCAACCACTCCTCCCATGGCAGGGGAGTAAAAATTTGTTGGTATACCTAAATATGGTAATCGCCCAGTTATGGTCCCCCTTATTTTGGAATGGCTTCGAGTGTTTAGAAACCTACTTTATCCATTCAACCTAGTTCATTTTGGGATCAATTGTTGAATACTCAAACTAGACCGTCTTCATTAAAAATTCTTTCTTATCTGTCAACACCTCAACAAGCTCAAATACATGTGAGCCAACCTTTACAGCCCATTCCAACAACGTCTGGTCCTTCCCAGATCTCGATTCATCAACCTATATAAGCTCCCTAACCTTCTTAATCTCTTGCGGAAGGTACTCCTCAAGTTTCAGTACGTCAAATTACTCAAAAGTTGGCACATTCTCAATCAAACCCGTACTAGGGGTAAATGCAAACCCCTATCAGGCAACGGGTCACATCAAGTGCCCTTCCAAGGCTAGAAAATGCAAACTCAACCATTCCAATGGATTTATCGTCATCTTGGAGCTGGGAAACAAACCCACTTGTATGTTCATTATGAGAACCCTCCATATTCTGGTAACCAGGTTCCATATTATCAGAAACCTTCTTACCTAGGAATGAAAGTTTCTATTGCCTAGGATATCCTGTCATATCTAGGTCATCCTCCTCTAGACTTTAATCGGTAGTTGCCTTTTGTGTCTAATCTTGAATTACCAAATTTAACCTAGCTTACTAATGACCCCATTGCTTATTCACCATGGTGGTCGATTATTCCGACTAAGTTGTCCTCTGATATCCGAAAATTCAATGGGAATCCTAAAGAAGACCCATTGACGCATGTTATGATGTATCATTTGTGGCATTCATCAAATTCACCTAATAATGATTCCATTCGACTCCACCTTTTCTAGGGAATTCTTATGGGTACCGCAACTAAATGGTATATTGAATTACCTAGAGCATCGTTTCATGACTTCAGTACTTTAGCCACTACCTTCCTCACACATTTCTAGTTTCCCATTAGATATGAAACTTGAATGAAACTATTGACTAAATTTAAACAATTAGACTCTAGTCACATTTTGGATCACATTCGTGAGTGGAGACATCATCGCTGGTTGGTCAAGACTTATGTTCCCAATCAGCTATTAACAGAATGGTTTTTCAATTCTCTATCATCTCCCATAATAGGAGATTTGGCCAAAGGTGGAGTCACTACTAAAGAGAAAGTTATTGCTCATTCTCAGTATTTAGATTTAGTTTATACCCAATCTGGCACGCTCTATGATAATATACCAAATGCTCCAAGACCCTTGAATATTGTTCCTCCTTCACTTGGTAAAGAATCTCATGCTTGTTGATGGCATTATAGGTTCTGTGAGTTCATAGTCAGTGAGTAAACCATCTGATGTTGCTCTTACCACTCCTGCAAAAAATCCTACATCTCACCCTCTTGCAGCTTCTGCATCCGAGATAAATGCCATCTCATCTAATAAAGGAAACTCTCAACAACATCTTCGAAGCAAGAAGAAAGGTAAAGGTAAGAAAAAGAAATATTCCAACCACAGGATAAACAAAAAAAAAATTGTCTTTTGATGAGAAACAAAAGCCTCGATACCCATGTTCCATTTGTAACAAGGATCACTTTACATGTGATTGTCCACACTAGGGCACAAGTTCTCATAATCGCCCCCCTGTCCTATGAGGGGGTCACTTTGACTCGGGTAGGTACACCCATGGTAGGGCATGCATGCCCATAGGGAAAGGCTCTTGTGCTTGTGCTCGGGCGCATCTAGCCATGGGCATGTCTACCTGTGGAACAATAGATGTGCAGAGAAATCGACCCCCTGACCTACCAAGGGGTCGCTTTGCCCCGGGCGGGCAATCCCAATGCTGGGTGCGGTTTGCCACCTTTGGGCAGGCGCACTTGGCCATGTGTGTGCCCACCCAGGGTAGAGTTCCAGGGGGATGATTCCTAGAATCGAACCCATTCCTGCTAGAGGAAAATTCCCAGAATTGGCCCACACACACTATGTCACAAGAGGACACCTCCATAGTGCATGTGCCTATGGGCAGGTGCATTCGACTGTGGGAGTGTCCTCTCATGTCAAAGCACCCCCATAGTAGGCCAATGCCTACTCCTATCCCTATGGGTAGGCGTGCCCGAGTCAAGCGGCCCCTTAGCAGGCAAGGGGGTGATTACCAAAATTGGCCCCCTAGCCTGTCGAGGGCTGATTTCGAGAATTGGTCCCTTGGCCTGCTGAGGTTCTATTCCTAGAATCAACACTTGACATGCCAAGGGGATGATTCAGGGATTCAATCCCTTGACCTGTTGTGGGCCAATTTTGGGAATCGGCCCTCGATAGACCAAGGGGTTGATTCCGGGAATCAAACCCTTGGTGTGGGGGCCTGATTCCTAGAATCAACCCCCAACAGGCTAATGGGACGATTCCAAGAATCAACCCATTAACTTGTCAAGGGCCGATTTTGGGAATCAACCACTTGGCCTATCGGGGGGTGATTCCGTGAACCGGCCCCTGGTAGGCCAGGGGGCCACTTCCCTGAACGGGCACACCCACAGTGAGGCTCACCTGCCCATAGGCATAGGCAAGTGCGTTGTTCGTGGGCATCCCTGCCCGCGACATAACGAGAGTGTAGGCTACATGCCAATAGTGCTGCAAGCGGGTAGGCCCGCCCACATGCAACATGTTCCTGTTCCTGTGAGCGGGCACATCCGACCGTGGTCATGCCCTCACGCGACACTGTGGCCATGTAGAGAAACACTTGTTGCTCTGTCTTGGGCAGGCACACCCATGGTCGCTTGCTACCACACACAGGAATAGGCAAGCTCACTTTGTCCCAGGTGGCCACACCCATGGTCGGGCCCACTACTCCCACCGGTGACATAGTGGCCACCTGCTTGCCAGGGGCATGTCCGGTAAGCTTGGGTCATGTGAATTTTTAATTTTTATAAGGAATCTATATTTCATTAATTAAATGTTAATTTTCTTTCACTAGAATGTGTTTTTTTTGGTATCTTGTGTGAACATAACAACCCAACTGACACATAACTACTAGTAAACCTATGGGAGTTTAAGACCTTCACTCAGTAAAAGGGAAACTAACCTTTCAAATGTGACAATCTCTCGTTAATTTCATTGTCGATGAAAATGTAGCTACTACACAAAATCGCTCCAAGTCTTTTAACGAAACCTCGAGAAGTCTTGATATCATGTGAGGAATAGTGATAATGAAATTTATTATATAGCGGAAATTATGGAATTGTTTTATCCCTTCTTGAATGTGGTATTAATTTTCTTTTTTTATATAAACTTAATATATAAATCATGTTATGATAATATAGTAATTTATGTTACATGTGGGATAAAAGATATAATAAAAATTAAAAAAAAATCAATTGTCTATCAAATGCTATATAGTTTAAGTAAAATATTAATTTAGGTAAAATATTTAGTTTAAAATATTAGTTTAAATATTTAGTTTAAAAGCTTAATTTGAAGAGAAAAAATAAAATTTAGTAGAAATTTTTCAATAAATTGTAGAAGAAAATTTTGGAGGGAAATACTTCAAACGAAATTTTTGGAGGGAAAATTTTTTGGGGGGAAACTTTGGAGTGAAATTTTCATTCTTTAAGCTATATATTATCATTAGGAGAATGCATTTGTATCTTTAAACCTATTATGTTTGAAAGCCATGGATTCTTCTGATAGTGAATTTTTTCTTTATGAAGAATCAACATCTTCATTGCATAACAACTCTATTCATATTGATGAATATAACCAAAATTCTTTCACTCTCAATAAAGAGTCAAATATTCCACTTAGTCCTAATCCTAAGGACTATGAGATCAACACCCACAAATGGAAGGATGAATAATTTCAAATAAATAGAGAGTAACAGTTTCCACTTAGTCCTAATTTATGGACTATGAGAGCAACAGTGATGAAGGCCAGGGTGAAGAGTTTCTAATAAATTGAGAGTCATAGTTTCGAGTTAGTCCTAATATTATGGACTATGAGAGAAGTAGTGATGAAGGCCAATATGAAGAATTTCAAATAAATCAAGAGTCACATTTTCCACTTAGTCCTAATCCTAAGGACTATGAGAGCAATAGTGATGAAGGGTGGGATGATGAATTTCCAGTAAATAGAGAGTCACAATTTCAACTTAATCCTCATTGTGAGGACTATGAGTGTAGTAGTGACTAAGGGCACAATGAAGAACTTCCAGTAAATAGAGAGTCACATTTTCCACTTATTCTTAATCCTTAGGACTATGAGAGCAGTAGTGACAAAGCGAAGGATGAAGAATTTCCAGTAAATAAAGAGTCACATTTTGCGCATAGTCCTAATCCTAAGGACTATGAGAGAAGCACTAAAAATTCACACGATGACGAATATCAAATAAACAGAGAGTCAAATTTTCCATTTAGTCCTCATTCTAAGGACTATGAGGGCAGCATTGATGAAGGGACGGATGAAGATAATGAAGAATATCCTCCAAGTCAGTATTTCAAAAGCACAGATAATGGTAATGAAAAATTTCCTCCAATTAAGGATGGTAATAAATATTTTTCAAACAATGATGGTGATGAATTTCCTAACTATGTTCAAAATTATCATAGTGAGGATAATATTCCTCCTTTTGATGATTAAAATTCTTATACAGATGATGATGATTCAATGATGGAGATGTTTCTAGGAAATATTGTATCGAGGAGTAGGAGTAGACCTTTCCGTATCAATCCAAGATGTTGTAGTTATATAAGGGGTCGAGAAGAATATCTCACAAGAAGTACTATCAATGCTCTCATTTCAAATGAATGTTGTCAAAAGGATTTCTTGAAACATATGGATTTCAAGTTTCCATTGGAGAAAAGGAAGAGATATTTGTCAACGAATAAAAGCATACAAAATTCATATTTACTGGGGTGCATAAAATCTACATTGTCAGGTTATGATTATCATATTATGTCTTTATTTATATGTAGAAAGACATTCAAAATATTTCATTCAATTGGTAATTTTCATCTGTCGAGAATCCAAGAAAAATTGGGAAAGGATCCCACATTTTATTCCGAAGTACATCATAAATGAGATTTTGGGCCATTATCAAACACTTCAATGTCATGGATGAAAGACTACCTTTCAAAGTACAGAGAGTGTATGCCAAGTAGAGACACAATACATATTCCAAATAATTTCTCAAGACGAGAAGTCTACAACTTATACAAAGAATATGCAGAATATGTTGAAGGAAATGGTCAATTTATTACATATCAATATTTTGTGAAGATGTGGAAGAAATAATTCAACAATGTTTGTATTCCTAAGAAGACAAGGATGGGGGTTTGTAGTACATGTGCTTCTCTTAAATAAAAAAGGGATAAGTGTCAAGGGGCAGAAGGAGGTAAGCATTCATAACAATTTTTTTTTAAATTGTATAGTCATCAAATACGAAAACATATTTATTGATGGCTTTCTTTTATTGTGTAGATTCCTTTTCAAAGCACTTCAAGAGCATCATGAACAACAAACATGTGAAAGGAAAAAGTTGTACAAGCATTGCAAGAGGTGTGATGATAATTGAAATAAATATTTGGGATTGGTAATTGATGGCATGGACCAGAAGAAAACACTTCTACCAAATTTTGTTCGTACACCCAAAAATGTATAGGAGGAATAATTTATTTAGTTTCACTTGGTCAATTGCATGGTCTTCAATGGGAAAATGTTGCCAAGGGCACACTTCACAGCGCCAAATATTCATAATGATGCAAATATGACAATAACTATAATTCATGATGTGCTTTCTCATTGGTTTGGTAATATTCCTGAATTTTTATATCTAAAATTGGACAACATTTGTCATGAAAACAAAAATCAGATTATTTTTGGATATCTGAACATGATTGTTGAATTGAGAATTTTTCAGAAGGTAAAGTTTGGTTTCCTTCTTTTTGGGCACACTAATGAACATATTGATTAGATGCTCAGTCGTTTTTCAATCATATTGACGAGGAAGGATGTTGGGAGCTTTCCATCATTAATTGAGTGTATTAATAAATCATACATGTCAAAACCTATTTTTCATGTGTTGGAAGAAAATGTTGACATGCGAAAGGTTTATTTTGGGATCGCATGGTGAGGAGAAATTCATTGAACAACTTAATGACATTAGCTTCCAACATCAATTTTGTATCAAAACAATTAATGGGAAAACACTAATATGGGGCAAGAAGTATTCAACTACTACAGAATGGGAATTGTCATCAGGTTTGGCATTTTTGAAGTAAATTTCAGATCATCCAATATTTGTGTCAAATATATTGTTATTAGAATCAATTTCTTAAGTTCATAATGCACGTAGGGAGAAGAGAGATAAATTATTCTGATTTCTTGGAAGAAATTAAAAAATGTATTAGATATATATATGATTATTTTGATATTTCTTATTTAGTTTGGTGGGAGTCTTTTTTCAATAATCAGAGTGATATCATTTCAAGAACAACAAATGAAGATATACTTTTGAAAATTCCATTTATTTTGCCACAAAATGTGGCAAATGAACATGAGAAAAGAAACATTGTTGAACAACAACAATCTCAAGATATTATTAATTCTTCACAGGTAGAGAAAAGAGAAATGTATATTGGTTCTAGAAGATCTTGTGCACAACGTGAAGCCATGGAAGTCCTTTACAGGGGTTTAGTACAAGATATTAAGGAGGTTTGCATGATCACAATGCTAGTGGATGGAGATGTCAATGGCTATCCATTCTAGGTGCCAAGGTTATAAATGTGATTATATAAAATGAAGATTTTTCAGGTGTTGAAGTACATTGGTACGCCATAAATACACACCCATTCACTGGTGTGTATAAGTCAGAGATGGTAATTGATAAAAAAAATTGGCAGAAAGAGAAAAATAAAAGGTACAAATATAAATCGTTGTTGCACATACCTCTTAAAATTGGAGGATGTTGACATACTTGTTTATGAATTCAATTTAACAAAGATAGTCCAGTTAATGTGTCTCATTATATGGAAAAAGCAAAAAAGTACTCAAATGAAAAAAGATAAAAAAATAATATAAAAATATCAATTAAATGAGTTGAGTTTCATACTTGTTAATTATAAAAAAATAAATGCCTAAATTTGTAACAAAGCTAACTCACAATAAATTTTGGTAAAAGCTATAGTGAACCTATTTAATGGGTTTATAAAATATAAATAATGTTATAAAAAGTAAATACTTAATTTGGAAATAAGTCAAGTGATAGTAAATATTGGTAAAAACCATGGTTAATTCACTCACAAAAATATAAATAACTTTATGTAAAGTTAAATGAAATGCTAAAACTCTTTAAACATCTTTAATATATAATATATATATATATATATATATATATATATATATATATAAATTAGAATTTATAAACATTAATTTATATATTATTATTTTGAATAATATAAAATATGGTTATTATAATCCTAATTAAAATTTTATTATAAAAAATTTAAAAATTTTCAAAAAATAATTTGAAACATTTTGTTATATGTTATTTTTCAAATTTCTATTAAAAAAAATCATTTTATAAACTTGAAAGGGTAGTTTCTTGGGTCGCAGTTTTATATATACGAAAAGATGATCATTTTTACTAGTATTCTAATAATAATTAAAAAATATGCTTACTTTTTATTTTTAAATTTGTTTAGCAATCTTTGGAATGTTTACAACACATCTCTTAAAGAAATTGGAATTAAAAAACATAAATCAATAGAGAAATGGGGGGTCGCAGTTTTGTCACTACTTAAAAATTTATGTAAAATATTAATGATATCTTTTAAAGAAAATGAATAAATTAGAAAGAAAATATATATTAAATTTTAGAAAAAATATGACATGAAATTGAATTTAAATTGACATGTTTTGTCTTTTTTTACCACCACCTAATTTTTCTTGATTTTGTAAATTTAAGAGTAAACATTCCAACTCCATTTATTTTTATAAAACTTCTATGCCACAAAAAGGTAAAAAGTGATACACATTAACATGCTTTTACCCCTCTTCACTTCAAGACAATAGAGATACTGAAGAGGATGCAAACAAAAGAAACAATGTTGAGATGGGAGTTTGCTAAACCTAGTTGTAGATCTAAAAGAATTTTGAAACCTAAAATTGTGGGCATGCATGTAGACTCAGATGGGGTAGTAGTTGATGAAAGAGAATAATATAGAACATCTTCATATGCATCCATTCATTCATCTGAAGATGTGAATTCTGATGGTGTGCAAGAAGATATGAGCGATTTTGAGTAATTGTCGAAGACAATTTATATAACTGAGGTTTGCATGGCATCTTGAAATAAAAATTTTAATTTCCATATGATGTTGCATGAAGTTATGAGTCGTTTTTATGTTTTTTAGATTATATGTTTTAATTATGATGAATTTAGTTGTTTAGAATATCCACAATGCAACAATAACTTAGAGGTATAATTTATGTTTCATTCAATCTAAAAATATTGATATTTTGATTAATTTAGTCATGTAATTTGCTCATAAGGTCATGGTTTAAATGTGTTGAAAACTTAGAGTTTCTTTATTTTATGGTAGAAAGTAATTCATTTTTATTTTATTTTTAATGTTATGGTTGAAAACAATTAGAATTTTAGAAATCTTTAACGTCATATTATTATATTTTTAATGACATGGATGAAAACTGTTGGAATTTTAGTCCCATGGGGGTAGGTGAGTTGGTAATCACAATGCGGTAAAGTTCGTTAGAAATTTGGGCTCCATATTGAAGGTCACGAGTTCAATTCCCCTGGACTAACCTGGAGTTGTGGAGAGGGGTGGGTGCAGTTTCCCAGGGGTTATAGTGGTAGCGGTTAGAATCAACCCCGTGTAACATGAGTTGCGAGGTTGCTCCAGTTGCCGATTCCTCTATAAGCAAAAAAAACAAAACTTTTGGAATTTTAATGTGTTTCGGATCCCATTATTTTATCTTTAACGTCATTACTAAAAAAATGCTGAAATTATACCTAGGAAAGAAAAATGTTATTCTACCAAAAACATTAGTGTGTTTTTTCCATTTATTTTGCACAATAAAAATTGGTTTTACTTCCATTTTTTAAGTGTGTTGAAAATTAACCCTAAAAAAAATAAGACATCATTCCCAAATACACACTTTTCATTTTTTGGACTAACTTTCATGATTTTTTGGGGTTTTTTTTGCTGGAGTTTCCGTTTTGAGTTTACATTTCTCATCTCAAAGCTTACATTGTTTTAGACTAACAAAGGTATTAAATGACATTTGTTTGTCACTACACAAGTGAGTGAGTATTGTGCTACAAGTTGTCAAGCACTGGAATCTACATTCACAAGTTGTTGTGATGGCATCTAGATCAATTACGTGATTATCAATGGGTTTGGACTGATGGCCTATTTGGTATCTATAACAATCGCATGTAACCATGTGTGGGAGCACATTGAGGCAGAACCCTCAAAGATGTTGACCGGAACCTTCAGAGCTTGTCTAAGGATATGATTGATGATTAATCATTCATAATGACTTGGAGGCTTGTTACACTTCAAAGGTCAAGTCAACAAGAAAACCATTCTCTACACCCAATTTATAACAGTACAAATAACACCTTTGTACATTACAATTTATCCATGAATTAAGGATATGCTTGATGATTAATCTTTCTTGTCGCATTTCAAAGGTCAAGTCAACAAGGAAACCATTCTATGCATGTCAATCTATAACAATATAAATAATCCCTTAATTTATTTATTAAAAAAACTATAATAAAAATGTGAAAATAACCTTATATATATATTATATATATATATATATATATTATATATATATATATATATATCTATTTCCCCATGGAAAAATCGTAATTCTCATTAGAATTAAGGAAAATTACATATTGTAGATGCTATGTGCATATGCGGTTTTTATAGGCTGTAAGATTGTCAAAAATATAAAAGCAGATATAAGTATGTTCTCCACACAGGGAGACATTTCCTTAGATATGTACTGTTTCTTTCTCAAAATTTAAATTACTCTATGTAGAGAGTATTTCCTGTAACATGTAGTTGTATATGTATAAGCATAATAAATATAAACAGAAAAACAAGTCACATATCAAATGATATCTGGCTCCTGGTGAGCCTGTGCAGCATGGTCAATATAGTGGTGGTGGTAATACTGGTAGTGCTCCCCTTCTCTTTGTTCCTGTATCATCCAGATGTCACGTGTCCGGATGATTGCCTGTTTGGAAAGTTGGTCAACAAGTGAGTTTCATTCCTTGTAGATATGAAATATATATATATAATATTATATATATATATATATTAATATAATATTATATATATATATATATATATATATATATGGAGCTCATCCAAAATGTGTCACAGAGTGTAAGCATGACATGTTGTAGTTTTGTTTATCCAATTGCAAACAATTTTTGAGTCACCAAACACTTGTAGATTCCTACAGTTTTTTTCAATAGCAAATTGAATGAGATGTTTGGCTATGATGAGTTCTACATAGTTGTTTGTGCCTCCTCCAAGTCCCATTTGTATGTGATAGTAATGGGAGTTCATTAAGTATAGTATGACACCACCCTCCATCCTGCCTCCTGCGCTGATCCATCAAAATAAGCCCAAGGTTGGGAGTGATCAATGGTTTCAGGGATGCTATGTCTGGGTGCAGTGTTATCATCATCATCAGGTATATTTTTGTAGTTGGCAAGGATTCTGGCAGTGATGGAGGTCCAATGGGGGGTCGTGTCCAGAAATATGATGCGGTTCCTGACAATCCAAATTTCGCAGATAATGAGGACGGGGGGGTTCCTAGCTTTTTCCAGGGATATTGTTTTCCACCAATTCGCCCAAACCTTCCTGATAGCTTGTCCACTCCATGAGTTGGCTGTAGGGGTGTGTGAGAGCATAGAATTCTAGAGGTCAGTGGGGATGGGGCAAGAGAGAAATAGGTGATCCACTATTTCTGAGCTGGATTTACATAGGTAGTAAGAAAATGGTCCATGTTGACCACTTTCGATCAGGTTGTCTCCAGTCGAGGCTTTGTTATTCAGGATTGACCACATAAGCAGTCTTGTTCTAGGAGGTGCTTTGAGCTTCCACATTCCTTTCAGCCATATATCAATATGTTGTGGTCTATGTCTATTGGCAAGGTGTAGATATCCCTCTTTGGGAGAGTACTGGCCATTTTTTGCTATTGCCCATGTAATCTCATCCTCCCCTTCTAGTATTTGAATGTGAGACTTAGTAAGAGCCATTGTGTATGCCCTCCAGAGATGGTGCCAATGAAGAGGTAAGTTCAGGCTATGGGTAGATTTCCAAGCTTTGGGTAGGAAGGTAGATCTCTCTTGGTCAACAATGTGACATATTTGGGTTATATTAATCTCTTTGAGGTGCTGAATTAGTCCTTCTGGTAATAAGTGTGCATTCCCACATCTTATCCAAGCGTCAAGGCTAATGCAAACATATGTCCCATCATAAATTCTCCGTGTAAGTCTGTCACAAATCAGTGACAATGATTTTAGTACCGCTTTCCAAATGTTTGAAATACCTGATTTGTTCCAGCTTGTATGTCTCATCCAATCCATTGGCCTTAATGGATCAATGTATTTTGAGGAGGCTACTTTGGTCGAGAGACTGTTAGAGGTGATTAATTGCCATCCTAGCTTGGTTGCTAGTGTTGTGGAGAAATCTTACAGTTTTTTAATGCCCCGGCTTCCCCATTTCTTAGGGATGGATAGTAGATCCCAATTTTTCCCATGCAAAGATCCTCCCTGTTTGTTTGCCTTCCCATAGGAATCTGCAATAGATATTTGGTATTCTTGAAAGGATGCCCCTAGGGATCCAAGCTAGTGACATCCGGTATACTAGCATGGCCTCAAGAACAAATTTGATAAGCAATAGTCTTTCGACTCTGGAGAGATACTTGTGATACCATATATTAAGTCTCCTTCCTAGCTTAGAGATCAACCATGTCCAGTCAACTATTTTGTAGCCGAGAAGCTTCAACCTGCATCCCAGATATCGAAGGCCTTCTTCCAGCTGCAACAAGGTGAAAGGAAACCTTTGAAGTGAAAACTGGATCTCATGTGGGGAGCAGTCAGATACAATAATGGTGGATTTTGAGTTATTAATAGTCATGCCAGTTGTAGTTTGAAAAGGTTAATAGAGTGTTGTATAGTAGTCAGATCTCCTAATCCACCATTAACGATGATTAACACATCATCCACAAAGAGGAGGTGTGTTATCGTGCATCTGTCCATGATCCTGATGCCCGAGAGCCTGCCTTTGAGGTGCATATCCTTAAGCAGTCTACTAAGTCGTTCCATAACCAGTAGGAAGAGTAGGGGTGATAATGGACATCCTTGCTCGAGTCCTCTTTTAGAGTGGAAGAAAAGAGAAGCAGCACCATTTATAAAGACACTAAAGGATATATTAGTGATGCAACACATTATCCATTTTATAACTCTCACAGGAAATCCAAAATGTGTTAGGAGCATTCTAATATATAACCAGCTTACCTGGTCAAAGCATTGGATAGATCAGCTTTGAGGATCATACCTTTGATCTTCTTTGTTTGTAATGAGTGCAATACTTCCTAGGCCGTTCCTATAGCTTCATGAATTTGACGATCTTGCAGGAAGAAAAATTGTTTTGAGGAGATGTGGGTGGAAAGAATTGGGCGGAGGTGATTAGCAATGATTTTCAAGATGATTTTGTATATGCAATTGCACAAGGAAATGGGCCGAAAATCACTGAAAGTTAACGAATTGTCTGATTTGGGGATGAGAGCGATGAAAGTGGAATTGATGGCCCCATGCATTCGTCCAGATATCCTACATTCCTCGATGACCTTGATTAAACACTGTCCAAGGATATCAAAAAATTCCAAATAAAACTCCGCCGACCAGTTGTCTGGACTAGGACTCTTGTCTCTCTTAAACCATTTCAAGGTGGCCTCTAGTTCCCCTAGAGTGACTTCTCTATTCAGATCCATAGCATCCTCCTGATCGATAAACCAAGGGAAAAGTTGTGCTACCATTATAACCTCTGCTACGGTGGCATTGGGAGGAGCCTGGTAGACCTGTTTGAAATATGTGGTGACGAGAGTGGCCTAGTGAGGGAAGGTGTCTACCTCAATTCCCTGCTCATTTGTCAGTTTCTGGATAGTGTTGATTTCCTTTTTTCCATTTGCAAATTTATGGAAGAATTTTAAGTTGTCATCTCCCTCCTTCAGCCATATTGCTCTTCTTCTCAATCTCCAAGTTTCCTCCCTTTCCTTGAGGATGTTTCCCCACTTGGTTATTAAGGCTATGAGCTTATCCCTATGATCACTTGATGGGAAGAGACCTTCTCTATCATCCTCCATATCAACAATTTCTGTTTCAATGTCTCTTAAGTTTTGTTATTCTTGTATCATGTCATTATGAGCCCAAATCTTTGATAGCTTCTTCAGTTCCTTTAGGTTATCGACAAACCCATCAGTGATGTTCCTTCTGATAGCAGGTGGGTGGGCCTTCCAAAAGTCTAAGACAAGGCAGATATAGGAATTATCCTTCAACTAGGAGGAGTTAAATTTGAAGGTGGCTCTTGGCTTACTTATATCTCCCTGTATATCAAGGTATATCAGCAAGTGGTCTGATAAGCCACCCGAGCCTACCCACTGGCGGTAAGTATATCCTCGCTCCAAGAATCGCTCCTTGATGAGGAAGCGATCGAGCCTCCTGTTAAGACTATCCTCCCGACATCTTCTATTCCTCCAAGTCAGGACGAACATTACAGCTGGGATGCCAATGAGACTATGGGTTTCTAGGAGTTGCTCGAAGAAGGCCAATACAGGGTCAACTTGGGCATGGTGTCTCCAAGACTCAGAAAATATAAGAGAGAAAATCTAAGAGAGAACTTAAGGTCTCCACCCAAAATGATATTGTCTGGTTGCAACATATTGGATGTCAGAAGATGCTCCAAGAAATCCTTCGGGTGGTGGCAGGGTCCGTAGAATTCAACATTCTGATTTCAGTTCCTAGATCGGTAGAGAAGGTATCCGCTCCTATGAATCCAATGCCACCCTAGGTGCTTATCAGCTTTATTGAGCAATAATTATACATTAACGAAATGCCACCAGAGCGACCATTTACATCTATTGCTTGAAAATGCCATCCTGGAAGCATGGATTCCAGGACAAGGGAAATGGCATCAGTAGCACCCAAGGTTTCTTGTAGGAAGACAATATCGGTTGACTCATTTTGGAGAAGCCTTCACATTGCTTGTTTTTTCTTGGGACTAGCAATCCCTCTACAATTGAAGGAAAGGACCTTCATTATGGAAACAGCTCCAGGGGGTTCTATGCTCTAAGGACCCTGTCAAGAGTAAGTTGATTTCCCGTGGAAACCTCCATCCTTGCCTCCTGTTTAGCTTTTGACAGGGAGGATGGTCTACCTCGAGGGAGCTTTGGAGAGGTGGGGGAGAGGACTAGTCCAATGCCTATAGCATTTGGAGCCTGGAATCGAGAAAGTGAGTGAAGGTGGTACCGATGGGGGATGGGATCAATTCTAGGTTTCAAATTAGATGGCACCTTCTTTGGAAAGGAAGGGGGGGCACAAGATATAGTAGGAAAAGGGGGAATCGGGGGATAATCAAGGTGATTGAGAAGGGATTGCGAGGTAACATGGGTCTGTTGAGGTTTGATAGCTATATCATTATATGCAGAAGAACTAGTAACTGATGCAGTGCAAGGGTCAGGAATTGACATACCCGAAGATAGCGCAACTCCAGTGGTCGCCTTAGACCTGGTTAATGGAGGTGAAGGAGGCTGGAGAGGTTTCTTCCTGCGCTTCTTCAGTGTTGTCCAGACCAAATTGGAGTTAGCTGCATCTGTGTCTATTTTCTATGCCCCATCTAAGTGATCCACCTATGTCTGAGCTTCCAATGAGGGAGATGACTTCCCCTTGTTCACAGTCTTCGATTTCGCTAGAAGTTGGCAATATTTGTAGGGGTGTCGAACTCTATGCATCTTCTACACCAGATGGGGACCCTCTCATAGTCAAGTATCTTGGTATGATTGTAGTTCCTCCAATGCAGGGTGACTTGCTCTTGCAACCCTCCTCTAATGTCCAAGTGTACCAGAATCTGTGCATAGGCCATAAAGCCAGTGGAGAGGTATGATCTATCATAACCTAGATAAGTGCCCAGAGAGTTTCCAATCCTTCTGAAGATGTTCTAAGTCTAGAAATGGAGTGGCAGATCGGGAGTCAGACCCAAATTGACCCAGCCACAAGTTGTTCTCTGTCTAGGTCAAATAGCGAACTCCACCTACTTAGCATTACCGAGGCTTGCTCAGTATGTCAAACGGAGGAGAGTACCCACTTTGTATGTTCTTCTCGTGCAAAACGCAGAGCAAACCAACCACGGACAAAGGTCTGTACGAAAGGAAGATCAACCAGATGTTGGCCCCAGATTTCCGTGACCCATTGCTTTAGTCTTGTCGCAGAGTAATTCTGTCCCCTAACTCTGCCCACCAAGACTGTCGTTGCCATGTCCACGGTATCTTGCCACTAGAAGTCCTCCACCTAGTTGATAAAAACGTCTTGTGCCTTGGGTTTAACACACCTCAACCTCTTTCCAAGTCTTGGCTCTGTGGCCTTTGCACGCCCTTGAGCCTCGCCAAAATTAGGGTTAGCAGGGTTCGGGTTAGGGTTTGGGGGAGTTGAGTGAGGGCCAGTAGGGAAGGTGTCCCGGAGAGGGGGACATTCGAGTAGCAACTAGAGGGGGGAATAGGAGTTGAGATTGGGAAAATGGGAGTAAGAAGGGGCGGAGTCACTCCTTGCAGAGACTCTGAGGGATAATGTGAGGCAGCAGAGGGTTGAAGTGAAAAGAGGCTGGAATAACCAGCCACCGGATCAGGGCCAGAGTTCCTGGGTGCTAAATGATGCGGGATCGGTGGCAAGGGAGGAACATCAGAGAGCGTCCAATAGGAAGACACTTCAGGCAGATCGATGACTGCACTGGTCAAACTCGTGAGCAGTGGAAGTAGAGTGATAACTTTGGTTAATTCTCTGCTAAAAGAGAAGTAAAACTCGGAGTTGGATTGCCTGCCGAAATGGATATGCCTTCGAGGGGGTACTCAGAGTAGTCTATTAGGTTGGTCATCATTGTTTCTCTGGGGGTTACGCCAGCTACCACCATTTTCCGGAGTAACCGTCACAGGAGAGGACCAAACAATAGCTAAAATCCGATGAATGATAGGGTTCAGTCATGGTCGCGAGGAGTAAGGTAGGCGTGCATCGAACAGGAGGAGAATAACGGTGTGGAAGCAAGTGCCTACTGGTAATGGACCTAGTCTAACGGAGACGTGTACGAGCTGTACTGCAGAGGCACTACCCCGTGTCGAGATGTGGTCGCGCCAAGGAAGCTGCCATTGGAGCCCAAAACCCTTCACAGGCCGAGAACCAAAAAACCATCCAACAAAATCTCACTATAAGTTGTCTCCATAAGAATCTTTTATATATATAAGTTGTCTCCATAGGAATCTTTTATATATATAGATAGATGTATACCTTAATTCAAACGTTCCTCATTTTCAAAGACTCATTAAACACCATAGATAATAGACAAATTAATAAAATAAACTCGTAAAAAAGAAAGAGTAGAAAATAAATTAATTAATAAAACATTGATATAACCATCATGATATCATTCTACATGGTTTTTTTAATAGTGTATAAAATACTCATAATTTTCTTATGTTGTATTTATAAATTAATGGAAAATAGTTGGTATACACAGAAAATTAATCATAAGCTTGAGCAAATTTAAAATTATATATACACAATTAAAACAGTTTGTAAAACAATGGCATTACAAAAAATAAGATTTTTTTGCTTTTGAAAAGGTTAAAATGGTTAAGTAATTAAAATTCAATACACTTTGAAATATAATAGAGTTCCGTAGTCCCTCTTGGACACAGATTGCTAAGACGAGTGACAAAGTCGCCGAAGATTAAAACTTGGTCTAATGGTATGATTACACCTGCTACACATATGCCCCTTTTGTTGTTATTTTTGTTGTCTGTCAATGGATCATAGCACGGGGCTGTATATATTTAACCAACCAACCAATTATCTAACGCTAAGCATATACAGCTCCAAGCATTTATACGCATAAACAAGCTGTTTATTTGTTGCCCTTTCACCTATTGCGGGTACGATTTTCGATTTTCTTCCCAGTGGCTTATCGGGCACTTCCACCGAACCCCCAACATTTCACTCTTAGTTTTGTCCAACCCTGGCAATGCCAGGCTAGCTTCTCCTTTATCGCTGCCCAACGGTTATAAATAAAGTAGCAGTTATTCAATTTTTTTTTTTAATGTTTTCCTAAAATTATTTAGCATTCACACGCAGTTATTCAATTTTTTCTTTATGTTTTCCTAAATTATTTAGCTTTCACGCGTCGCTACCAGATGGTCATAAATTAACCTTAAAACCTATAGCAAGGAATTAAATTTGGAATTTCCACTATTTAAAAAAATATTTAGTGTTTATGATTTTGAATTTTTTTTTGGTTAAATTTGGGTTCATTCCTCATGAAAATTAACAAATATTTATTTCAATTATTAAAATTTAATTAAATTATAAATTTAAATTTAAATAAATGTAAATTATTAAATATTGATTTTTTCACTCATGAATCTATCTTGTTGATGCTGAACCACAAAAAATAATTTGAAACATCAATTCTAAAAATATATATGCGATAATTCCTAAAAATAACATTACAAATACAAACTAATTTTTTTTTCATGTATACTAACGTAACTACGTAACTCCATTAACATAACTACTTAACTTTATTATAATTGATTACTAATCTTAATATCAACTTTTATATCAACATATCAATGAAAATGGGAAACATATTTAACAATTATATAAAACAAAAATATACCAAAAACAAATATAAGGCAGAGGGCCACAACTTCCCAGTAGTTTTTGTTTAAAAATGTTTCAAGTATCTTGATTGATTTAAAATGTGTTTATCATTCTCTGATCTGCTATCATGCATAATGCATTTTTTCCCTTCAAAATTTATTATTAAAATAGTATATTTCAATTATTGAATTTGTACATTTTAAATATTTTAAATATGATATGGATTTAAATTTTTAATATTATTTTATGATAAAAAATAATAATTTAATAATTTTATTTTAATGAATTATTATAAAATTCTAATTTATATATATATATATATATTAACTATAAAACAAAATGATTTATTTAGACAAATGTCTATTTCTCAATATTGGTTTGGATGATAATACTATCTAAACTACTTCACAAAAAGTGTTGTAAGTAACTTTGATATTAAATTTGAAGAAAATTTTATCTGGTAAATTGAAAATTATAAATTTTATTTATTTGGTTTTTGTTTATGTTTCACTAAATTTCTGTTGGTACCATTCCATTATCCTCTTTTTCTTCTAAAAACATCATTAATTGCCTATCTTTTCCCTCCATAGACCTCTTTACATCCATTGAAATTGATTAGTTAATAGCGTTATAGTTGTTAGTTCGCATTAAAGTTAATTTAAGAGTTTTTATGTTAGAAATTAGGAATTTTTAACAAAAAGGTCTCAGGAAGATATCACATCCTGTAAATAGTTTATCATCTGACACATGGCATAACAGGCAAGCCAAAGCAGTGGATAAGGACGAGCTCCTGAATGTACAAGCTTGAAGAAAAACCGATTTTACAGCGGATCAAAAGCTCCTACTTATGCGGTCAACGCTGGGTCAAACCCCAGCCTTTTGGTTACAAAGGCAGTAAAAGCCATGGTTTCTAAACCGGCTTTGCTTTGTCTTTTTGGAAATCATTTTGTCTTTTTGGGAAACTGATTCATCTTAGAATGATCGCAAATCATTCCACTGTAAAAACAGGAACATCTGCTTCAATGAATGTGCATTCGACTCAAGATAGGAAGGAGATAAAAACTCTGTATCGTTTTGTTTTCGAACATTGTTATGTTACCTCTGTGTATTATTTTAAAGGACCAACTTCATATATGTGATTGCAACTCTTAGTGTTTGAATACAATTACGATTTCACTCCAGCATTGTCTATGCGTTAACATTGTCGATTGATTGAGCTCATTCCAGTGTACCACTAAAACGCGGACGGGCCCTGCGTGGATTGGTATATTGTGCCTTTCATTTTCATTATTTTTAAATTTACAAAGAATGCATTTCCATTGCTTTTGAATGCATGTCATTTAATATCATTTTCACAACTCTTGAATTTATAGAACGCATATTGTTAATGTTATTTCCATGCTAATGATTTTGTCAATTCGATTACGATTTCTCACAAATGGAATCCATGGTTCTTGCTTAAAGATATCATCGTTAGATCATTGATCAGGTCTTGTAAGAGATTTGGTCCAGCGTTATGTTTTAAGGCATTTCCATGAACTCTGTTTGCGTATGTATTTAAAGTTCATTGTGTTTTTTATTTCTTTATGAGTGCTTCAGTGTTAACTAGACAGAGTTTTGTGCACAGCATCCTTGTAAGGGGATTCAAATCTCAGTCTAGCTATACTTTGTATCTCTGAGACAGTTAGACAATCTAGGTAATCTGAGTGTTAAAGTGAGAGGAAACATACCTCAACCTTCTGTAAAGAAGTACTGTCGCCTATCACCACAAGCACTTAGTTAGGAATCCTTTATGCCTATAGATTTTAGGCACACGCCTCAAATTTTACTTACCCAGGTCGATAATAAATCTAGTCTAATCTAGCACCCTAGATTGGCCACTACATTTTGGCGCCATTGCCGGGGAGGCGTAGTTAGAGGATTTTGAAAAAAAAAAAAGATCAATCAAAATATAAAAAAAAAAATTTAAATCAACAAAAACAAACCAAAAACACAACATAGATTTGACTGTCACTGTAGAAATCATGTTTGCTTATGCCTAGATCTAGAGATAGTAGAGGCAGATTCACAAAAACCCCCCATCCAAAAACTAACTTATCATCAGGAGCAGACTCTGTGGGAAAGACTGAACATACAACACCAGCTGAGGAAACCATCATACAAAGATTAGAGGATAAACATAAGTCAGGCCAAAGACTTACACTTATTGAGAGACAAATCTTATTGGTGCACGAATCTCAGAAGAAGCATTTCCCTTAATCTTCCAAAAAGAGAGAAAGTAGAAACATAACTCAACAATCTCTAGAACAACTCTTTGGAACAAGTGGCATTGAACAAACAATCAAATCACCAGAAGAATTTACAAAAATGGCTGAGGAAGGAGGAGGATCAACAAGAAGACCCACTCCTGACCAACAACACGATCAAGGAGAGGAGGAAGAATCAACTTTTAAATTTCCCATCCATGAACCTGAAGACAACAATGATGAGGAAATCAAAATGAAAAACATACCTCCTTCTATGTTACCAAACTTTTATGGCATGGCCTTAGAGGATCCAGATTCATTCTTGTTTGAGTTTGACATTGTATGTCGAACATATGGTTACACAGATGATGACCATAGGCTTAGACTATTTCCAGCAACATTAAAGGCATCAACACTAAAATGGTTTATGGGACTTGGTGAGCATGCAATCACTGATTGGGATGGCATGCGAAGAATATTTCTAAGGAAATATCAACCTTATTGTAGATCAAAGGATTCTAAAGATGATATCTTTAGGATGAATCAACAAGAGGATGAAAGCCTAGAGGAGTATTTGGAACGATTTGCTTACAATTTACAAAAATCAAAACATCGAACCATGACTCTTGATCTCATTAGAACCATATTCTTGAAGGGCATTCAAGAGGAATACTTAGATGATCTTAATTTGATGGGCAAAGGTGATATCTCCACCTTACCTTTCGAAGAAATTGCTGATCTATGTGAAAAGTATTCTAGGAGCAAAGCAAAAATTGGGAAAAGAACCATATCATCCAAAGCCACAAAATCTGTTTCAGCTAGTGTTACACGAGCTAAAATAGGAAACTTATTAGAGGAATTCAAAACAGATTTTTTGGGTACATTAGGGACCCAAATTGACACTCTTAAACCCAAGAAAATACAAGAAGAGGAAGATCAAATGATGGCTATCTTTTGTCCAAAATGCCGGAAGAAGCATGCCTTGAAAGATTGTCCATTAGAGAATATTCAAGTTTGTGCCTTTTGTACTGAAAATCAAGATATATTTCATTGCTCTAAAGTTAAGGTTTTGCAGAATTGTAATGTGGCAGCCAATACAGATATGGATAATGTCTATTTTATGGATGCAAAAAGACCATGGTAGCCAAGACCTCCACCTCAGGTATGTTCCCAAATTAGAATTTACAATTTCCTGCACATGATCAGATGTATGCTCAGAATTCATGGAATGTACCCATGCCATGGTAGCACCAGAGTTACCCACAACAACAATGGAGACCATCCCATCAATACTCTCAACAATATCCATCATACCCTCAACCATACCAACCATATTCACAGCCATATCAACAATACCATCAGCCATATTCGCCATATCCTTAATCATATCAGCAATATCCTCTGCAGCAAGTTGTTTACCCACATCAATCTCAACCCACTCAACAAGCATTGACTGCTCCTCCACCAATAAATCCACCACAATTACAACTTCCATCTAACCCCCAACCTCCTAGACCTACTCAAATACCTGCTCAACCTGTACCAAATCCAAATAATACAGCAGAGGGACCAGCTTATAATGTAGATGAGGGACCCTCATATCCCACATTACCCTTGCAAAATATCAATTTGAGGTCTGGGAAGGTACTTCACAAAGAATCCCCATCAGTTGAAAAACAAAGAGAAAATGAAGAAAATGAAAATGAAACCCCCATTCAAAGGAAACCAAACGATGACATCAAACACAAACAGATGCAACCATTACAACCACCACCTTTTCCAGACCGATTGGTCCAAACAAAACTTCCCATGTCTATACCACAGTTTGATGTTTTAGATGAGCTAAAGAATGTCTACATAAAAATTCTGCTACTGCAAGCCATAAAAGACATTCCTATATATACTAAAGCCATCAAAGAATTGTGTCTTCAGAAGCCTACTAGGAAAAGATTTGATCCACAAACTATTCATGTTATTGGACATTTAGCTGGCCTTATGAAAAACACCATTTCAATGGAAAAGTATCTTGATCCTGGTATTCCTAGAGTCACTACAATCATTAACAACATACATATTCCAAACACTTTAATTGATCTTGGGGCCGCCATAAATGTGATGACTCTTGAAACCATGAAAACCCTCCAGCTCACAAACTTGCAGCACACAACAATTGTTCCAGAACTTGCTGATAGGTCTAAAGTGATTCCTGAAGGGATTTTGGAGGACATAATTGTTTCACTGGACTCTTGGGAGTATCCAGTGGATTTTTTAGTTCTTCACCAAATCCATTTAGGAGGACACCCTATCATCCTTGGTAGACCTGTAGCAACTGTTGATGCATTCATAGGATGTCGATCAGTAATATGATATCTCACGAGGACTGAAAGAAACAACTCACTCTTTACCCATCAGCACAATCACCAGCAGTAGCACACAATTTATGGCTTGATGATAAATACAATGATAAGGTAGAAGTTCAATCTGTTTTCAGCATCAACCAAATCTATGATTTTCAAGAACATGATAATGATGACTTGGTAGAATTGTTTCTCTCTCAACATTTTCCCTATCCAAACCAACACACAAAGCAAGACCATAGAGATTAGTCCAGGAAAAACATTGAATATTGGCAATCACCTAGACTCATCTTAGGAAGAGAAATTGACTCAACTATTGAGAAAATACCAGAAGGCATTTTCCTGGGACTATACCGATATGCATGGAATCCACCCCGAAACATGCACTCATCATATTTATACAAATAGCAATGTTAAACTAGTGAGGCAACCACAGAGACGAATGAACCCCATGCTTCAAGATATTGTTAGAGAAGAAATACAAAAATTGTTAAAAGTCAATTTTATCTATCCTATATCTGACAGTCAGTGGGTATCCATTGGTCGTAGTCCCCAAGAAAAACGGTAAGTGGAGGATTTATGTTGACTACAGACAATTGAACAAAGCCACCCTCAAAGACTATTTTCCACTCCCATATATTGATCAAGTGTTAGACACACTAGCTGGGAAATCATCATTTTCTTTTCTTGATGGTTTCAGTGGCTACAACCAGATCAGGATATCCTTAGAGGACTAGGACAAAACCACTTTTACTTGTCCTTGGGGCACCTATGCTTATAATGTTTTGCCATTTGGAATTTGCAACGCTCCAGCTACATTTCAGAGAGCTGTATTAGCTATTTTTGCTGATTTAGTTCATGATTGTGTTGAAGTTTATATGGATGATTTTTCAGTGTATGGTGATTCATTTGAGCATGCATTAACAAATCTTGAAAAAGTTTTGAAGAGATGTATTAAAGCTAATCTGTCCCTAAGCAACGAAAAATGTTTTATCATGTTAAATGAGGGGATAGTATTAGGACACTATATTTCTTCTCACGGCATTAAAGTTGATCCATCAAAAATTCAGATCATTGTTGATTTGCCAATTCCAAAGACTCAAAAGGAGGCAAGAAGTTTTCTTGGGTATGCAAACTATTACAGAAGATTCATTGAGCATTTTAGTCGCATAGCTTTACCTTTGTTTAAACTCCTAGCCAAAGATGCACCTTTCAATTGGAATGATAATTGTCAACAAGCATTCGAAACACTCAAAGCAAAGTTATCAACCACACCAGTCTTAAAAGGACCTAAATGGGACCTACCATTTCACATCTTTACAGATGCATCTGATATTGCAGTAGGTGCCTCATTAGGCCAGAAAGAGAAATCTTGTCATTATGCTATTTATTTCATGAGAAAAAATCTAACACCTGCAGAATTAAACTACACAGTCACAGAAAAAGAAATGCTTGCAGTCATACATGCTGTGAATAAATTTCGACATTATATAACTGGTTATGAGGTTTTTGTACATACTGACCATTCTTCCATCAAGCACTTAATGAATAAACCAGTAACTAGTGGCAGATTAACCAGATGGTTGTTATTGTTACAAGAATTTAACATCACAGTGTTGGATAGACCAGGTAAGGAGAATCAGGTGGTAGATTTTCTTTCTGGACTGCAAAATCAAGGTGAGGTTGTTCCAGTTGAAGATTCTTTCCTAGATGAAAATTTATTTGCAATTTCAGTAGTGAATCCTTGGTATGCTGATTTGGCCAATTACTTGTCCACAGGAAGAGTGCTCGATACTCATGGGTTAATGGCGATTTATTTTACACTGGTTATGATATGACTATTAGACGATGTGTAAGAAATGATGAAATTATTGATATTTTAAAATCTTGCCATGATGAACCGTGTGGTGGGCATTTTGCAGCTAAACAAACAACATTCAAGATCCTTAGTCTTGGATACTACTGGCCATCCATTTTCAAGGATTTCAAGAAGTACGTGAAGAGTTGTGATAACTGTTAAAGAATGGGTAGGCCAACAGCTACAAATGAGATGCCCCTTCAGCCTCAAGTACACCTAGAGCCATTTGAAAAATGGGCTCTAGACTTCATAGGACCAATCAATCCAACTTCCAATGCTAAGAGGTACATCTTAGTATGTACTGATTATGTGACAAAGTGGGCTGAAGCTAAAGCACTAGTCCGGGCAACTGAACAGACAGTGGTAAATTTCCTCTTTGAAGAAATTTTTGTAAGGTATGGAGTACCAAGGGAGATAGTAACAGATCAAGGTACTCAGTTTACTTCAAAGTTAGTTAAGGACATCACCAACAAATATCAAATCAAGCACAGAAGAAGTACACCTTACCATCCACATGCCAATGGCCAGGTGGAATCAACAAATAAAATATTGGAAGGAATTATCACTAAGACTGTAGCAATGAACAGAAAGAATTGGGAGGAGAAGCTCAAAGATGCACTCTGGGCTTATAGAATCACGTGGAAGAATACTACATGATTTACACCATATCAATTGGTGTATGGCAAAGAGGTAATGCTTCCTATTGAGTTTCAAATACATACCTTTAAGATGACTACAGATTTGGGAATTGATCTTAATGAAGCACAACAAGAAAGAATTCAGCAGTTGAACCAGCTAGATGAAATGCGGCAGCAAGCAGAGGAGACAACACTCCTCATGCAAAAACAAAGGAAGCAGTGGCATGATGCAAATATCAAGAAGAAACAGTTCAAAGAAGGAGATTGGGCTTTACTCTTTGATTCTAAATTCAGAGATCATAAAGCCAAGTTTACTACACATTGGATGGGCCCATATGAAATAGTTCAAGTTCATGAGAATGGATTAGTCCAGCTTATTACCATTGATGGAGAAGGTCACTCCTTTCTTGTCAATGGCCATAGGTTGAAACTCTATCACAAGCCCATCACTAAGGAGGGTTTTCTTCAAACTGTATCTCAGCAAAGGGAGGTTGAGATATTGCAGCCTTCAGCTGTAGTATCTCTACCTTAGTTCATTTCATTTCCATTTTATCACACTAAAAATATATATATATAATATATATATATATATATATATATATATATATATATATATATATATATATATATATTATATATAATATAACAATAAATAATAAAAATATATATATAATATATATATATAATATATATATATATATATATATATATATATATATATATACATATATAAATAAAAATAATGGTTTAGATGTGAAAACCAGATTTTGGCACACTCTAACCCAGAATTCTTACTTGAAAACCAATTATTTGGTTGGTAAGAATTCCTTGTTCTTTTCGTTTCCTGTTGATTTATCGCTTCAATAATGACTTGAGGACAAGTCAAAGCTTCAGTGGGGAGAAGCATCAGCATTTTTGCATTTTTGTTTTCTTATCTCATCTTCTCACTGCAATTTTTCAAAGAGTTTATCTCTTCATTGTAAATTCTCAAGAAGTTTGTTTCAGCACTTCAGTATTTCAATAAAGAAGTTGTTTGTGTCTTTGGTTTAATCAGAGGGACCTGTTTGTAGCACTATGCAGTGGGACCTGTTCAGAAGACCATGACACCAGCACCAACAATAGAGGGACTGTTCAACTAACATAAAGGGACCTGTTAGAGACTGCTACCCCAAGCCACTTCAGCAAAAGCTTCAACAAAGTTCAGCAAAGATCCAAAGGTTTCTTGTCACCAAGCCTCCATCAAACATCAAAGATCAAAGAAGCTGCACACATATAGTCTTTTCCAGATTTCAAAGAGGCTGTGCAAACATTATCCAGATCTCAGAGGGACCTGTTACATCTAAATTTATCTCAGAGGGACCTGTTATGGACAACAAAGATTCATCACATCTGAACAAGAAATCCTATCTATGCATGCCAACTCAACTCTTGATCAATCAATAAAAGTGTAAAGTGTTGTTATCATTTCTATTTTTAACATTTAAATTCTTAGATTACCTTAGTGTTAAATGTAATGACTGTAATTGCTCTAATCAATTTCAAAAAAAAAAAAAAAAATTCAAAAAAAAAACAAATTCCCCACATATCCACCACTCATCATATTTTTAATCCCTACCATGTTTCAAACGCTCTAGTCTATCCCCATATTTTCCTACACTTTCTAATCTGCTATCCCACCACCCTCCCAGTCTTGCTATTCACTCCCTATCAGCCATCGAAACTACTCTCGGTCCAACATCTCCTTAGTCGACCAAGAACTAATGAACAAAGGATAGGTGGTGAACTCTCAGGAAGCCAAATGTTATACGGTTTCATGCATTGATTTGAATCGACCAACTTATGACATGATCGCTCGACCAAGTCGACTCATGAAAAGTGACTATCCGTTATTTACAGCTCCAATACTTCATACATGCTCGTGGCATTCTCATGATGGTATTCGCACAATCCAGTACAACTACTCCCCTGTCATTAAACTATGAGTATCCTCTGTTTTCATTACATTGAATTGGGTCGAGTCGGTTGTTAAATCCTATTTCATTCTCAGTTGTAGAAGCGTGTTCCATATTAGAAATTCAGTGTAGTGATTTTCAAAGAAGAACGGAAACCGAGAATGCCAAGTGCTACGAGAGAAAAGCACAGTGTTTGGGCTTACAAAAATTCTATCTCTGCCACAATTCAAGACCAGTTATCTGGTCACTACTCAAGCCACTGAAGGAGTTGATTGTGAAGAATAGAGGACACCATCAGGTCAATGTGTGGAGCGAAAAGCAAAGGTAACAAACTAAAACACCTTTGTTCGATTAATAAGCATAAACGAAGAGGGTTAGAGAAAGAATTTTCTGTAAAATGACTAATAGAGTAGAACCAAACACATTTGATAGCTCTCAGTACCACAATGACTGCATTGAAATTTTAAGAGAGAAATGGTGGCTACTCTTCTTGGAAAAATTTAATGGAAGCAACGAGGAAGTGACTAAACAATTTTCCTTTACATTCAATGGGGAGAAGGCGCTGATAGGTAATTTCTCATTTAGAGTCTCAGAAGACACTATAGCACAGTCCTTAGGGATCAGCCCAGAAGGAGAGAAGTACTTCAAGACTAAACAATTTAAAGAGAAGTCATGGACCCAGTTCATGTCCAAGTCGAGGGTTTCATCAGTTAATTGGAAGAAGGGGGTCCCAAGGAGCTGGTTGATACATCCATGGGATGAGATGGTGTATATCATCCAAAAGTTTGTTACATGCGAGGGTCGATATAGTATAGTTTATTTGTACCATATTAAGCTCCTGCTACATTTAAAGGGGCAGTGCACTATGAGTTTACCATATTTCCTCTTGCAAAGCTTGACCAAGATGTCGAAGACCATTCAAAAGCAGAAAGGTAATGAGGACAAGAGTCTCTATCATTTCGGGTTAATTAAGATTCTTGTTGAATTTGAAGTACAGAGAAGGGGCAAGACATGGAAGGAGTTCCTAGTTGCAAATCAATTCAAGGATAGCGAAGAAGAGAAAGAGCAACATGAATACTCAGGATACATGCTTGACATTGACGAAGAGATTCCTGTGCATAAATCAAACGATGTCCCTCCACCTAGTAGCCATTTGAGGACGAGGAAAATGAGACAAGAAGCAGCCCAGAAAAGGGAGCAGGACAAAACTTTCACAACCTATACAAGGAGATCCAAGAGAGCACAAAAGACCCAGTCACAAGAATATCAACCTGAATCCAATGCACATGCACCGATGGATATCGAAAGCAGTGCTTACTCACAGCATGGACAAGAAGCTGAAGTGGAGGTTGAGAGCAATAATAGGCAAGAAAAGGAGTCACCACCTGCAGTTAAGAAACAAAGGAAGCTGGAGAAGCAAATTGAAAGATTAAAGGAAGAACTGATGGAAGCCAACATGCTAGAAAAAGTTATTAAAAAGGAGAATGAGATGTTAAAAATTTAGAGTAAGAAAACCCAGCAGAAGAATGAAAAGCTCAAGGAGAAAATTAAAGAGCTCAATACTGAACAGGCTGACATTTGTAACTGGGCAACCAAGTGGTATACCCAGAAGAAAGCCATCAGGGAGAAATACAAGAGTTTGAAGCATGAGCTCCACACCCAGAAGGAAGCCAAAGAACATAGACGCATTGTTGAAGGCAGCAGAGGTTCAGGCAGGGACAGAGTATAGAGGCAGCACATCAAGCTTAGCATGAGGACATGTGAAGACATTAAGCTTGGGGGAGATGTTGGTACCATTCCATTACCCTCTTTTTCTTCTAAAAACATCGTCAATTGCCTATCTTTTCCCTCCATAGAGCTCTTTACATCCATTGAAATTTACTAGTTAATAGCGTTATAGTTGTTAGTTCGCATTAAAGTTAATTTATGAGTTGTTATGTTAGAAATTAGGAATTTTTAACAAAAAGGTCTCAGGAAGATATCACATCCTGTAAATAGTTTATCATCTGACACATGGCATAACAGGCAAGCCAAAGTAGTGGATAAGGACGAGCTCCTAAATGTACAAGCATGAAGAAAAATCGATTTTACAGCGGATCAAAAGCTCCTACTTATGCAGTCAACGCTGGGTCAAACCCCAACCTTTTGGTTACAAAGGCAGTAAAAGCCATGGTTTCTAAACTGGCTTCGTTTTGTCTTTTTGGAAATCGTTTTGTCTTTTTGGGAAACTGGTTCATCTTAGAATGACTGCAAATCATTCCACTGTAAAAACAGGAACAACTGCTTCAATGAATGTGCATTCGACTCAAGATAGGAAGGAGAAAAAAACTCTGTATTTTTTTGTTTTCGAACAATGTTATGTTACCTCTGTGTATTATTTTAAAGGACCGAATTCATATATGTGATTGCAACTCTTAGTGTTTGAATACAATTACAATTTCACTCCAGCATTGTCTATGCGTTAACATTGTCGATTGATTGAGCTCATTCCAGTGTACCATTGAAACACGGATGGGCCCTGCGTGGATTGGTATATTGTGCCTTTCATTTTCATTGTTTTTAAATTTACGAAGAACGCATTTCCATTGCTTTTGAATGCATGTCATTTAATATCATTTTCACAGCCCTTGAATTTACATAGAATGCATATTGTTAATGTTATTTCCATGCTAATGATTTTGTCAATTCGATTACGATTTCTCACAAATGGAATCCATGGTGCTTGCTTAAAGATATCATCGTTAGATCATTGAATCAGGTCTTGTAAGAGATTTGGTCCAGCGTTATGTTTTAAGGCATTTCCATGAACTCTATTTGCGTATTTAAAGTTCAGTGTGTTTTTTATTTCTTTATGAGTGCTTCAGTGTTAACTAGACAAAGTTTTGTGCACATCATCCTTGTAAGGGGATTCAAATCTCAGTCTAGCTATACTTTGTATCTCTGAGACAGTTAGATAATCTAGGTAATCTGAGTGTTAAAGTGAGAGGAAACATACCTCAACCTTCTATAAAGAAGTACTGTCACCTATCACCACAAGCACTTAGTTAGGAATACTTTATGCCTATAGATTTTAGGTACACGCCTCAAAGTTTACTTACCCAGGTCGATAATAAATCTAGTCTAATCTAGCACCCTAGATTGGCCACTACAATTTCATTTCCAAAAAAAAATCATATATAATACTTAGTTTATAATACATATCACATTACCAAAATTTAAAAAAGTCATAAGACAATTAAATTATAACTTTATTTTAAATTATTATAATGATGATGATTAATACTCACTAAGATCGATGCCATCTATAGGACCTTAAGAAAGAAGTAGTTAGTAGGGATTATTTAAAATTTTATTTCTATGACCATAAAGGAGGGAAATAATCATTATGAGGTCACTGTAGTTTTGCTGACTAAATAAGGCTTAAGAAAGAAGTAGTTAATAGGGATTATTTAAAATTTTATTTGTGATCATAAAGGAGGGAAATAAGCATTATGAGGTCATTATAGTTTTGTTGACTAAACAAGTCATGGAGGTTGGTAGTCGGAAAATATTTTGGAAATGAGAATGAATGTGAGTAAGGGCACATAATCCAAGAGAAAGTGTTTTTCATCTTTGACTCTCTTATTATCACAGAGGAGGCATATTCTCTTGTGCCAAGGTATCTTGGGAATAAACCAACATCTGGTTTCACTCTGAGTTCATAAGAATTAGTTCTAATCCTTGCAATATTCATTCTCTTCTTAGCACTGGTTAAAACAAAAAGGTAATTATGGTTAGCACGTGTGGGGTTGATTACCTCTTTATAGTATTTTAACTTCATTTTCCCCTCTAACTCCTTATCACTCCACAACTTATCCTTAAATTTGGAAGCAATGACATTTTTAGTATTATTTGTTTTCCCTAAGATGATATCCCAATGGTCCAGCCAAGACTTGACATCCGTTCATGAGAAATAGTTCTAATCCTTGTAATATTCATTCTCTTCTTAGCATTGGTTAAAACAAAAGGTAATTATGGTTAGTAAGTGTGGTGTTGATTACCTCCTTATAGTATTTTAACTTTATTTTCCCCTCTAACTCCTTATCACTCCATATCTTATCCTTAAATTTGGAAGTAATGATGTTTTTAATATTATTTGTATTCCCTAAGGTGATCTCCTCCTTTATCTCCCACGGATTATCCTTAAATTTGGAAGCATTGATGTTTTTAATATTACTTGTATTCCCTAAGGTGATGTCCTCCTTTATCTCCCAATGGTCCAGCCAGCTAGGACTTGACATCCTTATTCCACCCTGGCTTGAGCCGAAGGTGGTTTTGACTAGAGTTAGAAGCAATTTTTGGGAGTCTCTTGGCTTCCATGTTGTACAACTTCCTCTTATACATCAAATACATAAGCATAGACTTTCATTCAATGGGGGAAAGACTATCTTCAATCAAGAGAATAGGGTAGGGAGTATTACCTTTAATCTTGAGGTTGTAGGTTATGAATTGTTTTTGGATCACTTCAATGTTTCTCCATGAATCTCTAGATAGAATGAAGTGGATGGCTAGAGTCTCTAAGAGGATTTTTTTTTTTTTTAATTCCAAACCCATCCAAATCAATAGTCTTACAGTTGTTTTGAAGCTCATAGTAACCTTTCGAACTTCCTATAATCTTTTTCTCAATGTTATAGTCCTAGTTGAGCTTATGGTGGGTCTCAATACCTAAATATTTGTAAGAAGAAACATTATCTAAGTAATTGTTATCATTAATGAAATTATCATAAGTGATATTTTTGGATTTAATAATCATAACTTTAGTCTGGTCAGTATTAACATTCATACTCATCTTGGAACAGTAATCATGGAGGGTTTTAGGAAGAATAAGAAGAAGAGTAATGATTATATCAATAATTATTATTGATTATAATTAGAATTAAACATATATATTTAAAAAACATGTTACAAGATTCTTAACTATCGAGATTTACCCCCACTTTACCATGGAGGCTCTTGATATGTAAATATGCCTTATTACAATACTATGACTTACAAATAGCACATGCCAAAAAATTCATAACTAGTGCATATGACATTTTTTAATTAATTAATTTAATTCAAATGGTAGAAAGAGCTTAGCTATTTTGAGATAAATCTCAACTTTTGATATGTGAATTTTGAATTATTATAAACCTATTTAATATAATTTTATGGTTATATTTTAAAATTAAATTAGTTTTTAAAATTTAATAAGATTTAAACATATGTTTAATATAATAAGCCCAATCATATAAATTAAATGGTTGGTAAATGTCTATAGAAATCATTTTATGATAAAAGCATACCTAGTGATACATTTCACACTGTCAAGATTTAAAAAAATCATAAAAATTAATTAAATTATAACTTCATAAATATATAACAAGATTCTTAACCATTGAGATTCACTTTCTCTTTATTATGTAAATTCTTAACTTGTAAATAAATATTAAAATAGACCAATACATAACGATTCATCACTATTACATAGTTAAAAAATCATAATTTATTACACACTCAAAATAACTTATATAAATTTTATTTTAATTTAATTTAATAACTTTTTTTAACCTAAATTTCAAAATAACTATTATTAAACATATTCCATCAATATTCTTTAAAGATTAAATTCCTATCACTCATTCATAAATATTCTTTAAAGATTAAATTCTTATCACTCATTAATGAATATGTTTTAAAGATTAAATTCCTATCTCTTATCTACGATATTTTTTAAAGATTAAATTATTATCATTCATCTATGAATATTTTTTGAAGATTAGATTTCTATCACTCATCTATTAGAAAATTAAAAAAAACCATCTAGCATAAAATATTAATAGTAATAAAAAAATTTGAAAAAAGTAGTGAACGATAAGGATACCCATTTTTATCGTTTATTTAACTCTGCCTTTCTGATGAAAACGACCATATATGTTATGTCAGTGTTTAAGTGGAACATGGAACTACGACCTTTAAAGACTAAAATATTTAGGCTACTTTACACTGCGTTTAGTGGAAGTGTCACATGTTTTCGTCTTTTTTCTTTAATTGTGTCCAAAGTTTTATCGAAATTAGAGGAATTGCGATTCTCAATCACATGATCCGGAAAATTGAAGTATATGTTTTGAGGATCCTTTAGAAAATTGAATTTATTTATATATTTAAATTATAGGTTAAATTTAAAATTTAGATCAAATGCGATAAAAATTATCAGATTTTCCAAAAAAAATCTTTCTATCCAAAAAGACCATGAGTGTATCAAAGTACTATCTCTATAATATCTCCATCATCCCCTGTAGATATTCTCCAATTTTCCAAAAACAAATCCTTCTATCCAACAAAAACATGTGTATCAATTGTACTATATCCAGACACTCTTTTGCAAAACATACATATACAAATACTACTTAGCAGGCATGTGATAACAATTGAGTATAAACTATATTAAAAGGTAAAGACTGCCACATAAAAGCTGTACTAATAGTCCATCCAAAAATACAAACACTCTCAACGATTTTCTGCCAGTTACATTGTTTTTCTTAATATCGGTATATATTTAGCAAAACACACTAAAGATAATGTAAATATATGTATAATAATTTGATGGTTTAGTTATTATTTTTAAATGTGATAAAAATAATTTCAAATTGAAAAGTTATATTCTAATTTTTTTTAATTTTTTATTTCTTTCATATATTCTTTTGGATAATTTTACAGAAAATTGGTTAGAATTTTAAATTTGAGTTATTTAAAATGTATTTATTTAAACATTCAAAAATTATTTTAAATATTTAATATCACAATATCACTGAAATTCATATCATCTAATTTTAAATAAAAATAAAAATAATTTAAGAAAATTAGACATCAAAAATATTAGTTTTATATCATTTAAACATTATATATTACTAATTATTATATATGTTTAATATGTTCATAAATAGGTTTTTTGGAATATAGTTTCTAAAAGTTTTATTTATTATTTATAATTATTAGGATGATGGCAAGATTTAAAATTTGGATCAAAATATTTTAGAATTATTTTTTAGTAGTATACAGAAATCAAGATAGAGATTTATTTCCAAAATATCGATGTTTTTTTTCTATTTTAATTGAATAATTTAAAAAAATATTATAACAAGAAGTTTCATATGAAATGACTTATTGGTTTTTAGACATGTGGTATTAATAAGTCATGATAATGTAACAACCTCTATTTACAAATTAATAATTTCTTTGATAAGGTGGGGTGAATATCTATGGTCAAGAGTCTTGTTACATGCTTATCTCTCTCTCTCTCTATATATATATATAGATATAGATATAGATCTATGTTTAAATTAACTTATATATTATCATCATTAATAATAATAATTATTTCAACGTACATTTTTAGTTTTAGCAACTTGAGGTATAGAAGTAAGTGTTTTGATATTATTATAATTGATGACTAGAAATTTTACAATCATTTAATATATATATCATATATATATATATAATATATATATATATATATATCCGACATGCCCTCCTCTCTATAAACTGGGTCACAAACAGAGGATTTAGACCTTGGATTTCTCATTACTTCCATCACTAATTGAGCTGTCTTGGGACACCAGCCATTTAACTTATATGACTATGATAATCTTTGGATTTCTCATTACTTCCATCACTAATTGCGCTGCCTTGAGACACCCCATTTAACTTATATGACTACAATACTACTTGCAATTTTGCAAAAACTTTTACAAATATAAATTTATATTTAGAAATTCTTTTAATCCCAAAAAATCATTTAATATATGTTTTTAAGATTGCTTGGAAAACTAAATTTATTTATATATTAAAAACAAATATTAAATTTCTAAAATTTAAGTTTCTTAAAATTTATTATTTAAAATTTTAATTATTAAATTTTAATGAAAGTAAAAGACCTTTCTATTTTTTAGTAGAAAAATATATGTGTTTTTATTTAAAAAATACAAGAACATGGTTCTTACTCTTAATGTCTCCCTAATCCCTTGTAGACCATAAGGTAATTAGAAATATCTATTATTCTCAAATTCCAAAAAAAAAAACGCAAAACTAAAAACAAAAATATGTAAAAAAAAACACTAAAAACATCTATATTCTCAGAGTCTCAAAACAAAAACAGTATCAATCTTTTGCAAAACATACATCAATATGTAATAACAATTCAATATAAAATATATAAAAGTTAAAGAGTACCCGATAAAAGTTGTACTAATGGTCCATCCCAAAAAAACAAAAAGTCAATGATTTGCGTCCACTTACATTGATTTTCTTAATATCTATATCTATTTAGCAAAATAGAAGAAAAATAATGTAAATGTATCCATAAGAAAGATAATGTAGATATATCCATAAAATGTTGGTGGTTTGATTATTGTTTTTAAATGTGGTAAGAATAATTTTTAATTAGAAAAAATATATTTTAATCTTTTTATTAATTTGATAAAATATTGTAGAAATTTGTTAGAATTTTAAGTTTGAGTTATTTAACATGTATTTATTAAACATTTAAAAATATTATTTAAAATAAATTTACTCAAATTATATCAATCAAATTCCAATTAAAAAATAAAATTTAAAAGTTAAAACATTATAAAATATAAACTCTATATCATTTAATTTAATTGTTAAGATTATATATTACTAATAATATTATATGTTTATTTTTACCCGCGGGGTTTGGTCTCGTAGTCAGTGAACGGTCTGCTAAGTCATTCATGCCGCTGTGCAGGTCACGAGTTCAAGTCTCGTCTT
>APFE030850717.1:3766-18832 GCA_000404065.3 Pinus taeda | reverse complement strand
AAAAAAATTTAATAAAAAATAAATAAATAAAAAAGAGGCACACAAGAATTGCATGTAGTCTAGGTGTCTCAGTGCTCATATTTGAGGAGAAGTGACATCGTAAATCTTGTTTTAACCCATACATTTGTACCAATTATGTAATTATGCAATGCATGCATGTAATAGTTATGTAATTATGGAATTTTAATTGTTGTCGTGGTTGGAATTGGAAAGACATGCATTGTGTTATATGTTCCTAGTTTGTGCTCAATTTGTTAAATTGTATATAGACCAAATAAATATCTAGGGAGCTAGGATAAATTTGATCGTTGCATCTCGATCCAAATTTCTTATTCTTTTCTTTCATGAGATAAGAAGACATATAAATTCTATCCATTTCCAACTCAACTACACCCCCCATATATTCTTCGCTCCTCATCCAGTCATGCCTCAAAACAACAAACCTCTATCCAACATGCGAGATAAGCTCACTCGCCACCAACCCTATTTAGTGAGAAGGCACTAAGAGCAAAGCATGCTCAAAAGACTGGAACCCAATGTTCAATGAGTTACTCTTATTATGGAGATTTATGATTGATAATTTATGGGTAACTGTTGACCAAAGAATCAAATCTTTCTCAAAGTCTTGCTGCACTGCTTTGTAATTATGGACTCTCTTGAGGAGCAGAGTTTTTTCAATGCCATCCATGTCAAAAACACCTACTTTGGACAGGGTGGAGGATTTTATTTCCTTGTCCTACTATACATGACGCTTGAATTGGTTGTTGTCTGTAACATTTTCCTAGTCACACTCAAAGAAACAAATTGGTAATCGAGTTACCTAAGTATCAACAACAATTGCAGTGCAGGTAGACTTGAGTGCCATTTATGTTCCAGGTGGTGGGGTTTATTCCTAAGAGAGGGGCTCCTTTGATTTGTATAGAGAGAATTTTCCAAGGCCTTAATGTAATTGGTTTATATTTTTCATTTTGGGAGGGTCAGAATTTTTGTGTGCATGCTGGGAAATGGACTCATCAAATGGAATTCCATTGAAAGGGCTATGAATGCTAAGCTCCTTTTTTTGGCAAAAAGAAAAAACCAGGAAAAAGAAAAAACTAACATACTTTTTACTAGCCAAAAATATGTTTACATTATCATAAATAACATTGTTATGCTCCATACACTTGAAATATATACCCGGAATGAAGTTTTGAGAGCCCTCCCAAAATATATATTTCAGAGATAAAAATGAAATTAAAAATATTTGTTTAAAATTAAAAAGAAGAGCTGGCAAGCAAATTTGAAATTATATCTTTTTTATTTTTTAAATGATTTGTGAATAATCAAAAGTCTCCCTATATATTCTATGATCGAAATTGCCAATATATATCATACTAAGATTTTTTTGTCTGTTTGATAGAATGTTAGGAGAATTTTAATGCCATGCAATGTAAATGGAATTTTAAGTACAATATTCACACCTTGACAGGGGAAAAGACACACATTCCAAAGAGCTTCGTAGGCGCAATGCCTTCTAAACCTAAGATGCTTTTGTCAGTTCGATAGAATGTTAGCACAATTTTAATGCAATGACATGTAAAGGGAATTTTAAGTACAATATGTAGGTTAATAACGGATTAGGTGGTCGGAATAGAGGCACAAGAGAAAAGATTCCACATTGACATATCACAAGGTTTTATACTTCATAAATTGATAGAGCACCTTACGAAATTCCTGGAGGTTCCCAACATACGTTCAAGGTATGGTTTGTTGCCTTGGAACATTGTGTTTTTTGTTGCATTGTTTCCAAGTGATGTCTTGTGTGTTTCATAGCTTCAATCTGACAGACATATTTCATTATGCAATGGTTTTTTAATTGACAAACAAAAGTTCCTCGATGTTATTTTATTATTTATTTATTTATTAGTGTTGTCTATTTTATATATTTGGTTGAAAACTAGGGAAATGCACAACTTTCCATGTATGGATATATCAAGTCAGTAAGGCAAAATGTAGCATTCTTCTCCAATCTACTGGGAGCCACATCATTTCCATAAGTTTTTTAAGATTTTAAGCCATTAAATCTCAAGGTTTTGTGCTCATTGGACACCCACAATGTCACCATCCTAGAAAATATGAATACAATTTCCAGCTGCCTTTTGGATGGGTGATGTTTTAAAATGTAATGTTTTCAGGTTAATTTGTTAATATGAAAGTATAAATGGTTGATCTTTTATGTTATTCAAAGCAAAAACATATTTAAACCACAAAATTTTCTGGTTCCTTTAGAAAACTAAGGTTCTGTAGTGTGAGTACAGAATTGAGCTGGGTTTTCCATGTGACAAAATCTGAATAGTTCCCATTGTTTGAGAAAGAAAAATCTCAAAGCACATCAATCATCCACTAGTGATGTATGTGTAATTTTTTTTCCAAACTCCTTTTTGTAGAGTATTTTTAAAATTTTAAATATTTCTTACAATAACCTAATAAAATTGTGCTTTCAATGCATGCTTCTAACACATAATATATACCTGTAACACAAATTAATTTTAGTAAATGATGATCAATTCATATTTCCTTGTCAATTTTTTTTTATCTCTTGTCAATTTTTCTTATCTCCGGTTAAATTGGCAGGGAATACCATTGCTTGCAATCCTTGTTTACTTTTGGTGTAATAATAAGTATTGACAATTTTTTTAAGGAATGTCACACATTCATAGAAACATGAGTGTGTTTCTTTTTTTTATTAAGTTTAATTTTTGTTGAACTTTTATGTTGGGCTTACGGTGTGACCATGAAATGCACATATGCTATTTTTATAAAAGTGTGCACATGTTATTTAAACATGTAAATGTTTTAAAAATTAATGTGTGCACATTTCTCGTTTCATGTAAAAAAAGTAAAAATAAATAAATAAACAAGCTTGTGAGGTCTCATTGTCCCCCATCACCCTGCCCCCTTCAAAATTGCGATTTTACCATTGAATGAAAGCATTCCAACTCAAAGTGAACACATATGCACTCTTGGTTGTTGGGTGGAGGTAAGTATCAATTTTTTTTAATCAAATGAAAAATGTAACATTTAAAAGATTTTTTTTTTAATTTCATTTTTGTTAAACACGATTATCATGGATGAAAACCCCAAACCAAATCAATAAACCAACCTCATAGAAGATCCACAGGAAAATATTAACCTAGAGAAAAATCAAAACCTAAAAATATAGATTGCAAGTGATTTAAATGAATTAAAAATGTTGATTAAAGAGATTAGGTACACAAGGGAACCACCATGGCTCTCATTAGCCATATCCCTTGACAACAATATTGCCTCCGTTAATCATGCTCATTGTTAATGGCATGCAGGAAATCAATAGTAGGGAGTGGGAGAACCTGTGAGAAGTGACAACTACGAAAGAAGTAGAGTTGGATATGTGTGTGGAATAAAGAATATGTGCAAGAGGGAGTATGTGTGGAAGAATATGTATGTGGAGGAAATGCATGTGTGGACCAAGAAACACAAATAATGTTCCTCACAAATGATATTGGCTAAGTATAAAAACACTAAAGAGAACAATTTTGAGGGTCAACATGCACAAGGTGGGGCCACAAGGAAATATTTAATATATAATCATGTTGGGAGATTAAAATTGAAATAATGAGTGGAAAACAGAATTATCAAAAATCTTAAAATAAAAGAAAGAAGGATCAAAGAATTTAAACAATGCCATTGTCTAAACTATAAAATTAAACAATAGAGTTGTAGTGTTAGCCAACATGTGGCCTTGCATGTCTTGGAAACTTGACTAGTTGAGAGGGGGGTTAATCAATTTAGTAAATTCATGGACATCAAATTTATGTTTATTTTTCCTTTAAATATTTATTTGAACTTATTAACTAACAAGAAATACATTATATGAACAAAAAATTAAATGTATAACCTACACTTAACATGAATCACAACATAAAAATTGGCACAAAAAAAGTACACGTGTACACCAGATATAAGTGGAAATCCGTAAATGGATAAAACCATAAATTTGTTGTTGTTGTGATGTAAAAGAAAGCTCCTACTTCCTTTATTACATCAGCTTTTAAAAGCTACAATTTCTCTTCTATTTTTAAATCTCAAGAAAATCAAAAAAAGGAAAAACGTGATTTAATAATTACTAGCCTAATTCAATATCGCAATCATACAAATTCAAAATAAATTAAGAAATACTATTCAAGGAGATTGTCCTCCCATAAGGATTTGAGAGACTTTGACGGACTTCGTCCTAATATAAAATCTTCAAAATTTCACCAAATGAACCCTAAATTTCAATGTGAATGATAAATAAATAAAGTAAACTACAATTTAAAATGTAGTAGAATATGGCAAGACAATAAAAAACGTGCAATCCGAATGTGATGGTGCACGTGGTTCTGGATACTCGTATATTTCAACTATTAGAAAATAGTATCTAAAATATTAGGCCAGCCAAAATATGTGAGAAGTCCTCAACACTATAAAAAAATGCGGTAGAATATGGCAAGACCTTAAAAAAAAGAGCAATCACATTAATGTGATAGAATATGGTAAGACCATAAAAAAAAAAAGAGCAATCCAAATGTGATGGTGCATGTGATTATGGATACTCGTATATTTCAACTATTAGAAAATAGTATCTAAAATATTAGTCAAGCCAAAATATGTGAGAAGTCCTCAACGCTATTAAAAAATGTGGTAGAATATGGCAAGACCATAAAAAAAAAAGAGCAATCGAAATGTGATGGTGCATGTGGTTATGGATACTCGTATATTTCAACTATTAGAAAATAGTATCTAAAATATTTTTCAAGCCAAAATATGTGAGAAGTTCTCAATGTTATTAAAAAGAAATGTCACATGGACAATGTCTAAATTTGAATGCCACACGGATAATTCCTCAATATGAGGGTCCAAGTTAATGGAACATTCTTTAAGGTTAGTCAAACCAAAATATGTGAGAAGCCCTCAACGCCATAAAAAAAATTTCACATGTCATGTCTCAATTTGAATGTCACACGGATAATGCCTCAATATGACGGTCCAAGTCAATGGAACATTCTTTAAGGTTAGAAAATCGTTATGTAGTTTATTATGGGTTGACTTTTTGTAGGGATATGTTATTAGTCCTTGTAGTGTAAGGACATATTGACTGATGGGTGTTTGCTAAATATTAAATTGTTTTGACTAATTATTATATTTATTGAATGTTTTAGTAGAAATTTTTGATTAATCAAATTTGTATGCAAAGCTTTTATTTGGAATTTTTGTTGTAGGCAAAAAAGTATGATTTTATTAAAACTTAGGAAATTTCTCTCAAATGCCAATTTAATGCTAGCTTGTAGTTAGCATTACTTAGGAAACATGTAATGTTTTACTTCTTCGGTGTAATCTTTACTTTGTTACTTATGCCACACCACATCCACCACATGGCTTTATGCATGTGCTCTATAGCGCTTGATAACTATCACCAACTTTGCCTCTGCATCACTATCATTGTCTTATGATACTAACAACTATTACTTGTGAATGGTTCGAGACATGAAACAAATCATATTCAAAGTCCTCTGCGCCATTCCCTAGGTCCATAGCTACACTTCTCTTTGTGATTCTCTTTTCTCACGCAGAACAAATCTTCGTAGCAGAGGTCACAGAACAAAGCTTCATAGCAGGGGTTTCGACAACTTTTAGAAGCCTCGTCTTCTTCAATTAAGCTCTTTAGCTCACGTATAGAAAGAACATGCATCAATCAAAGTATCATTGCCTAAGATTTATATGACTGTCTATAATCCTTCATTACCACACTGAATCCCACCACACATTTTGTGCCTGCTCCTCATTTAGCATTGATTCTTGTACCATCGATAGCGACCACTCTGTCCTAATATCTCTCCATTATTAAATTGTATGTAAGTCTTCTTGCGCCCATCCAATCCTTCTTTTCTTCATTACAGGTATGCTCTATCAGTCTATCCCGACTCCTCTAGTTATGGGGTTTCGAACATATACTTGTAAGATTGTTAATTTCCTGCATCTTCCCTTGCTTGGTCCACAAATTCCTTAACGTAAATATGGATTCCTAGTCCAACTCATGTCTCCTATGAAAAAAAAACATTCTTCTTGACTAAGTGTTTGGCACAAATATGGAATTAGTAGAATACATTTGTAGGAGCTAAGATGATGTCATCGAAGCCTAAGTACGTGGTTTCGCAGAAGCTTGATTATGTGGAAACCATGGAACAATGAAGGTGTCAATTTTAGTAGAATATCAGGGTGGTTGTTGAGTGCACCAATAACAAATCTAGAAGCGTACTCCCCGATTCTATAGATCTATAAGCAACATGAGCTTCATACCCATAACCGGGTTACTCAGTGATGTAATGGAACATGTTGAGAGCCAACCTTCACTATGGAACATGCTTCACGATAAGCCCTATGCCCTGCTAAAGGCCCTTCAGTAAAGACAGATAGGCAGACCCAATGCTTCTCGTCATCTTTCATGCGAACCAAAGTACTTCATGCATTATATATGTGCATGAACTCATATATGGATTCATTATTGGAGGCAAAAGCACAAAGCCATAGTTTGACTTTTCTCCAGCAACCATTCAACCACTACACGAATATTGGCCATATAAATGGACTCTGTAATTTCATTGGTTGGTGGAGCATGTTATACTCATTGGAACCCCTACTCCACATTACCTATACACTTCTAAGCTCTACTCAGAACACCTATACTTTAGGCATGAGCTCCAATACATGCATGAATAATATCTAATACTAAAAACATGGTAGAATGCTCCACTGGGTTAACTTGGAGCTCCTAAAAGCAAGGGAACACACCTCTTCTTATCGAGTAAGCTGCCATTTCCGATAATCTAATCTTGGCAATAATCTATATAAGTTCATGAAAACAAAAAGAGGTGTATAGGTTCAGGCCCCGAATGACAAAAACATCCTAATATCACAAGGGCGAAGGGCACAACTGTATCACAAATTTTTGGGGATTTTTTTGAAGTTGAAGTAACTACATAATTAGATTGCAACACACATATCTTATGTGTAGGGAAAATAATGTATGGATACCCTCCAAACAAGCCTGCTTTGTCAAGGTTTTCAGTAATATCCAATTATGGCTCTAGCATTCTATTTGAATAAACTATTGGCAATGATGGCGCGGGAAAACAAATTCCAGACCAGGTTTCCCATGTGAATGGGATTTCTAAGAAGTGTGTAGTCCCCCTAGGAGGTTGTGGCGCAGTGGGAATAAGATTGAATGGAGGAGTAGAGGGCCTAATGGGGTAGTCAAATATAGGGGAACCATGAGGTTTATTGAATGAAAAGAAGTGGTGCTAGTACTAGCCTCTATAGATTCATTGATCCGTTGAGGATATGATATGGGTTTTCTAAACAACTTTTCCCATCAGAGGTTGATAATAGTAACAATGATCTCCCATCTCAGGTTAATAATAATAACATTGATGATGAAAGATGAAGGTAATGTTATTGCAGTTGATGATGACTGATCATGGATGTGGTGGTTGAGCTTCCCCCATACCTAGATAGAGGATGAAATAGACTAGTGGAATGTATGTAACTAGTGTGTGGCACATAGTATTATTTTTTTTCTAAATTAGTTATTTTAATTTAGTGCATTTCTTAAAATTAATGTGTTATTTATTTTATCTATTCATTTCACTAAGGTAACGAATGCAACACAAATGATAATTCAATTTAGAAAAAATAAATAAATAAAATTAATAAGAAATAAATAAATAAATAAGAGGCATGCAAGGATTGCATGCAATTCAGGTGTCTTAGTGCTCATATTTGAGGAGTAATGACATCGTAAATCTTGTTGTAACCCATACATTTGTGACATTTATGTAATTATGCAGTGCATGTGTGTAACAATTACGTAATTATGCAATTCTAATTGTTGTGGCAGTTGGATTTGGAAAGACATGCACTGTGCTATATGTTCTCAGTTTGTGCTCAGTTTTTCAAAATGTATATGACCCAAATAAATATCTAGGAAGCTAGGAGAAACTTGATCATTGCCTATCGATCCAAATTTCGTCTTCTTTTCTTTTATGAGATAAGAAGACATAGAAACTCTATCCATTTCTAACTCAACTACACCCCCCATATATTCTTCCCTCCTCATACGGTCATGCCTCGAAACAACAAACCTCTAGCTATCACACGAGATAAGCTCACCAGCCGCCAACCCTATTCCGTGAGAAGGCACCAAGATAAAATCCTAATCAAAATATTCTAACCCAACGTTGAATGACTTAATACTATTGTGGAGATTTATGATTGACAAATTATGGGCAATTGTTAACCAGAGAATTAGATATTTCTTAAAGTGTTGTTGCACTGATTTGTAATTATGGACTCTATTGAGGAGCATAGTTTTTTCAGCTCCACCCATACCGAAAACACCTACTTTGGACAGGGTGGAGGATTCTATTTCCTTGTCATCCATTACCATAATTTTAAATCTTTTGCATAACTCATCTTGTCCTACTATGCACGACCCTTGAATTTCCTATTGTCTGTAACTTTTCCCAGTCATAATCTCAAATAAACAAAGTAGTAATTGAGTTGGATACCTAAGTATCAACAACAATTGTAGTGTAGGTAGATCAGAGTGCCACTTATGTTCCTGGTGGTGGGGTTTATTCCTAAGAGAGGGGCTCCTTTGATTTGTACCGAGATAATATTCCAAGGCCTTAATATAATTGGTTTATATTTTTCGTTTTGGGCAGGTTACAATTTCTATGTGCATGTTGAGAAATGGGCTTATCAAATGGAACTCCATTCAAAGGGTCGTGAATGTTAAGCTCTTTTTTTTTTCCAAAAAGAAAAAACCAAGAAAAAGGAAAAACCAACATACTTTATACTATTAAAAAATATGTTTACATTATCATAAATAACATTGTTATGCTCCATACACTCAAAATATGCAACGAGTATTTTATGATGTTTGTTTATGTTTGTTTATATCCTTAAGGTAGGAAAAGGGCCTTTTCGATCAATTAAAGGATCTTATAATAGGGGGGTTTTTGGGGGATTTATTGTATATGGCATAACAAGGTAAAAATGATGCTTATTCCAATCCTATAAATTCTTTCTTATATTGTCTTGTGGTTGCATACCATTGCATTTGATTTACCTTACATTCTTTTTTTATTCTATAACTCCTAAGAGGAAGCTGTGATAATGGTCTGATTATTAGAATAGATTAATGCCAACAATTTGTATTTAACCAGCTTGTGTTTCTTCTATGCATTTGGTTCAACTTGTATCTGAGTTTTGTTTTATTATTAGTCGATAAGATCATAAATGTGTGGCGTAGTTAGTGTGTTATATGCTCAGAGTCCAACAAGGTGGTCTAGATTCCTCATTTCGCTGATGGCTTGAGCTAAATTTTGTTTACCCCTTTACCATCTATACAATCACAAATAACCACCACCTTCTTCCCTTGTTCACGCTAGTTCCTACCTTATTAAGTCTTCAACCCTTTTCTCATGTAAATAATCACAAATATTACCTCTCTCCCTCGTTCACATATCCTTCTAGATTGTGCCTTCCCAACTATTAAACCCTTTCGAATGTATAAAATCTAAAATAATCACCACCTTTTCCTCCTATTCCCATTTCAGTTTTCCTCATGGCCTTTTATTTCCATGTCAGCGAGACCCACAAGCTTCCTTTTACACAGGGTTTATGTTATCAAGATCATAGACTTCGTTTTATACTTGGATGGCCAGTCAATGCAATAAATAATGATAAGCATTGTCATACATTTAGACTAGACTTCTATTTTTTTGTGGTCATTGGATCAACCATCAAAATAAGTTTCTTTTTGTCTATTCTTATGGATTTGTGTCTTGAATATCATTAGAATAAGCACTAACAATATTACATTTTGAATCGAATTTTTGGTTTACAATTTTAGAAAATTAGCATGTAAAGATGAATGGTTTAACCTAGAAATGGAATTTGGTTACTCCACAACCCCGAGCCAGAGTGTAGGCTAGACCATTTTCATTTTATACAAGATTTTTCACTTTTCTTTGGATGTTGGGTAAGTTTTATCCATACTCACAGAATGTATCATTTGTAGAACATAATTAGAAAAAAGTTACATATCATTTTTATCTCTAGATTTTTGAAGTTTTGAGCACCCTCCCAAAAATATATATTTCAGAGATAAAAATGAAATAAAAAATCCTTGTTTTAAATTAAAAAGTAGAGGTGGAAATAAAATTTAAAATTATATCTATTTTATTTTTTAAATTAATTGTGAATAATCAAAGGTCTCCCTATATATTCTATATTTTCTTTACATTTTCCTATTTAAATTGATAACATTTAAATAAAAAGGTTTTTTAATAAAACAAGGAGGGTTGTGATGCAGGAAGTCCCTACCACCAAATTTACATATCCCATTAGAAAGGTAGCATGCCCCAAAAGTTTGGGTATTTTGATATGATACAAAGGTTCTCACTGCAGAGTTTCCAGTAGAACCTATTAAGCCATCGGCATGTGGCCTTGGCACAAGTATACAAAGGTGCTCACTGCAGCGTTTCCGACATAACCTATTAAGCCATCGACATGTGGCCTTGGCACAGGTATACAAAGGTGCTCACTGTAGCGTTTCCAACAAAACCTATTAAGCCATTTACATGTGGCTAAAGCTCGTTAAAAATCCAATATTTGTAGATAAATATTCATAGCTTATTCTTGCTATTCGCATAGATATATAGAAGCATGGAAATAAGGACAATCAAAATCAAAGAGGCTCATTAATAGGAGTTTCACGGGAGCCTTGTTGTTCCCTAATTGTTGTAGTAATGGATGTGTTGTCAGGCTTATGCTTCGGTTCTCCGATATGAGAGGTTTACGAAGAACCAGAGCATAATTCTTATGTGCCAATGCATTATATATCCTAGATAGTGAGCAGGATTCTTACGTGCCAACACCGGCGTGAGCCATTAAATGATTTAGCCAAACCTCGAGTTGTCTCATTATTAATTTGATTTCCCAATAAGGAAATTGAATCAATTGCTTCTACTTGTTAGGTAAGCTATTAACTCACTACCATTAGTGGGGAAGCTAAGACCACATCACTATCGAAGGATGTTCTTTAACTTCGGGAATCTACCTCTGGTTGGTAATAAAACAAGAGATACTAACACATAGTGACTTGCACTACGACCTAGGTGGACTAGTGTCTGCTATTGATTCATTTTCCATCATTATTGCTTTATCTGCCATAATTTTGAAAACAAAAATATTGCCAAAATTTGTGACTTATATATTGCTTCTTCGCTATGCTTAGGGGACACACAACGATATGGACAAAAACCTTACCCTTCTTAAATTATGAATTGTGCATGAAATATGATAACATAGTTTCTTAAAGCTAACATAGTTTCTTAAATTTCGAGAAGATGACACATGTTTGTTCATTGCAATTAACGAAAGTAAGAAAACACGATAGCTCTTACATTGCATGGTCACCACTTGTGGCTTCTCCTTCCCTTACCCTTAGCATTCGAAGATATACTTTCAGCGTGTGCTTATATAATTTTATTAATGCAAAATCAAGGATTAAAATACCATGTTGTGTTTAGGTGAAAGGCCAGGGCAAAGGAAAAAGCCTCAACAACTCCCCTTGGTTTGATTCTAGTGCCCCTTGGTTCGATTCTACGGACTGTGGACTTGATGCTAAATCCAGATGATTCCTGCAATGGCTTCCAGTTTTTCACCCCTTTTCTAAATAATAAGGCACTCTTTAGTTTTTTGAGCTAGAGTCGAGGCGATCAATCATGTTTTCCTAAACAAGAGGGAACAACAATAGAATAGTTATTTGCTCATGTTAAGATATGTTGCATAGAGTACGTACTATCTAATGGAGATGGATGTTGATCCTATCACATATTTGTAGTGGTGTAAGAGCGAGTGTTTTAATAATAAGCTTTGTGTTGAAACTATTTATGATGTGAAAGAAGTTTTAACAAGACTGTTATTTCTTTCGTTCGGGTGGAGGGAGATTCTTCCATTGGTGAGACGGACCAGGATTTTATATGTGCCACTCTAGACTGGTGGCCACCAGAGAAATGTGATTATCGGACATGCAGTTGGTGGTACGCGTCCCTACTAAATTTAGTAAATGCTCTATCCTTCACCTTCAAGTTGTTTTCCCTAGCACTTTCATTCATGGTTATCCACTGCCTCTGCAACTGGATGACAGGAAATCAGTGGGAATATCGAAGTGAGGTAAGTGAGTGACTCCTTGTGTTAGTAGTAAGAGCAATGAGGAGATAAATGATTTGGGATTTGAAATAGATGGAATCATTTTCAGGTTGCAATTGCAGACGTTGGAAAGGGGCATTCTGTTATTGAAATCAATTTGTCGAAGTTTAAAAGTGGGTGATGCTTGGGAAGTAAACAACTGGGAAATAAACAACCCTAGTCTGTTGAACTACAGAAGGAAAGGAAGGGCTACTAAAAATTATTGTCTTCAGTATTATGAAGTAAATTTTCACTTTCTTTGAATGCAAAATTGGTTATAATTTCTATCAATTCTTTGTCAGGTTCTTGAAAACCCACCGCCAGCAACCACTATGAAAGGTTAGGATAATGTATTAGTATTTGTTTTAATTATGAACTATATCATTGCTTGGTTCATATGAATTTGAGTATGATCATGCCTTAATTGCAACTTTCCATTCATTGAATTTAAGATCATGAGTGCCTTCCCATGTCAATATGGGATGTCTTGAATGCCTTTTTCAATAAAACAAGGTATGTCATGAACTAACATCCGAACCATGGTTACTCTCAATGAAAGAGAACTTTCGAGTTCACATCAGATCAACACTATTTTTTTCCTTGATGTGTTGGGTACTAGCATAGATTTAACCATAGAAAACATGCTATGTTTTGAGTCCACATCTAAATAACCATAGAAAACAGGGTATGTTTTGATTCCATATCTGAATATTTAGCTTCACTACATGCTTGGTTGCTAGCTTCAATGCATGCTTAGTTGTTATTTTGTTTCCTTGATGTGTTAGGTACTACGATATATTTAACCATAGAAAAATGGTTATGTTTTAAACCATTTTAACAACTGCAAGGTCATTCTTTCTTTTGTTGGATGTGTTAGTCACCAGCATAGGTTTAAGCATAGAAAATAGGGTACATTTTTTTTTCACATTTGAGCTATCTACAGTGCATGGTTATTCTTGTTTTTGTTAGATGCATTAAGCATTAGCGTCTAGATATAGCCTAGAAAGCACTGAGGACCCTAAGTCTATTAACCACTGAGGAGGGGAAACAAATGAAAATTTCAATTTAGTTTTAACTCTGTCATATTAAAAATTAAAATTGAAAACATACCTCTGAATCAAGACTATTCTGCATGTTCTCGTACATACTTACCTCATAGTTTCTTATATTTCTTATGGTTTTTACTCTTCATACTGTATGAAATACAATATATAAAGTACATGCATGTTATATATAAAGTGTTAGGTACCTATACTACTTGTGTAACCCCTTATTGTTATTAGTGCAACCCCCTTATTATATTTTTGTGCCCATGTAGTCCCCGTATTATTATTATTGTGCCCTAGAGAAGCCCACTATTGTTATTGTTGTGCCCTTACATTATTATTGTTATGTCGACTCCAATTATATTATGACCCCTTAGACTCCTATATATAGAAAGGAGGTCTTGTCATTTGTATCATCCAAGAATTGTTCATTTATGTAATGTAAAGGAGGTTTCCCCCTCGAAGAGGCTGATTTCTAAGTTGTTGATCTATCTTTTCTATCTTTTTGTAAGCTAGTTTCATAACATTTGGTATTAGACGTTTGGATTCTAAGGTTTCACTGCTCCAAACTGATCATCATGGAATTGTCGATATAATGTTTTTTCTACAAAGTTTCAGAAGCTAAAAACAAAACCCATTTGAGACGAAATTGTTTTGAACCTCAGGTCTGAATTTTAGATCTTGTCTCACTATATTTTCAGAGATATGATCTCAGGAGTTTAGAGTTTTTGCAAGCTCCATAATTCCATCTCAAAGAAGTCATCGTGGAATTTTTGCTATAATTTTTTTCTATGAAGGTTCAAACTCTGCAATTAAAACTCATTCAAAATCGTTGTGAAGCTTGGACTTGAATTTCATATCTTGTATATCTATAGTTTCAGAGATACAGTCCAAGAAATTTAGGTTTTCTACAGGCTCCTGAATTACAGCCCAAATAGGTGACCTAGGGAAAATCGTCATAACCTTCTCTCTGAGCACCAAATTGAAATTTTGTAAGAATATATAGAAAGAGGTTCGACTGTACTTTTATCTGTATTGTATTCAGGTCCAAAGGGTGAAACTTTAACACGTGGAACTTCATACAAGTCCTCTCCACTGAAAAAGTATATAAGCAGGTCATCTTGGGAGATTGGGCATAATTCTTTCTTGGAGAATCCAATTTCGATCAAACTAGTGGCATTAGAAAGAGGGTGTAGAGGGATACTGCAGATCACAATTTCATACCTTGGAGATTTGAAATTTCAGAGATGCAACAGAGTCAAGATCGAGCTACTAAAAGCAATAAAAAGAATGACTCGAATCAAGAAAATAGAAAAAGTTAGTAAGCAAAATTGGATGGAAGATTTGAAGAATGTGATCGAAGCTAATATAAATATTTTTATATGTGTCATGGAAGCTAATATCGATGGTAGTGAAGAATATTCGAAGAAAGGCATGAAATATTTGAAGCAGGGGAAATTTTAAGAATCCCCCTAAATTTACATGTATAATAAATGGGCGAATCTCCATGGTATATAGGAAAAATGGAAGGCGATTTTATCAATAATATGATATGTATATATAATTTTTTGGCGAATCTCTCACCAGGCATGGCGAATATTTTACTCAATTATAAAATCTTGTGTTTATTGAATACACAAATGAAATCATTGCATTTCCTTAAAATACCTTTTGAAATCAAAATTACGGAATTACATATCGTAAC
>APFE030850715.1:0-12115 GCA_000404065.3 Pinus taeda | reverse complement strand
AAACACTTTGATTTCACTCTGTAAGTTTATTAGTGATTTGACGCCCTTGTTTTAGTTGCTGTTACACCAAGCGTCAACTGTCTCACTGTAAATTTATAAGTAATTTTGATGCCCTTAAAGTGACTTAGCGTCAAAATCGTGTTGCTGCAACACCAGTTACAGCAACACAGTTTCCAGTTTCTTGTTGCTGCAACACCAGTTACAGCAACACAGTTTCCAGTTTCCTGTTGCTGCAACACCTGTTACAGCAACACAGTTTTTCTGTTTTTTTTTCTGTGTTATAAAAACAGAGTGTTTTTCCTGTTGCTGCAACACCAAAATCCTGTTGCTGCAACACCAAGTCCAGAAAACAAAATTATCAGTTTTCTGTGCAGAAACAGAACAGTGTTGTGTTGTCTGTTTGTTAAGGAATTTAGCAGAAAATTCCATCATATCAGAGAGTTGTTCTATGATGTTTTGTGTTATGGAATTCACCATAAAATTCCAACATTATCTACATTCTATACATTTCTATTATTTTTGTTTCATTCCCTTGGAAAAAAACAAATATGTTACATTTCTGATGTTATTTAATATTTAATATATTCAAAACACTACGAATTTTGACTGCGATAGCAGGTAACATGGCTTTGATGGTCAATGCATTTATATACCTGAACCGTCGATACCAAGTAAAAAGGAATTAAATAAAGTAATTTAATAATGTAGGGAAAATATATAAATAAAATAAAATAAAATAGAATAACATTCTAAAAAAGCTTTTTCTTATTTTTACTGATTTAAATGATTAAATAATAAGAATTAAATTTTTTTGTAATTTAATGTATTTATAAGAGGGGAAATATATAAATTAAAATAAAATAATAAATAACATTTTCATATTAATATATTATTATTTATAAAAATATTATTAAGAAGAAAATATTTATTATTATTATAATATTATTTTATTACTATAAATTATTACTTTTGACTTATTAACATTTTAATATTATTATATACTCTGGTTGCTTTTTATATAGGAGTTCATGGTCAACCTATTCAACTTAGCCGTTTGGAAGATGCTATCCATATTTAATGTGTAGCCATGATTTGACTCCTCAACTTGTCCTGATGATGAACCACACTAGTTGGTTCTAAACGCGTAGACAAAGGTTTTCTACATGTGATTTACATAAATGCCTTTGATTGTCAATGCATTTATATACATGGAACACAAAAGTGGTTGTATTCGTTGATATTTTTGGGATGTTTTCACGGTGCGTTTTTTTTTCAAATATTTTTAAAACCTTGCATAAATTTATTGAAATAAGAAATTGATGGGTAATTTGTGTACAATTTAAGTAGTTTAAAAGTTTTTCCAGAGTATTGAATCCATATATACAATCAAAAACACAAATCAAAATTTTACACAATTTATACTTGACTTTCCTTAATACTAATCTCTTTGACTTTCCCCGGACTAATTTCTCTTTTATGGCTTGGAAAGTTATGGAAATTCTGGTCATATTTGGAGAAAATTCGGCAAGGATTTTTGTAAGTCTAAATTATAGTTGTTAAACTTTAAAATTTTAGGTCTTAATGTTTTTGATGGTGTTGAATCCATTTCGACCATCAAAAACCGATTCAAACACTACCTCTAAATTTTTTTTTTACCCAGATTCCGGCCACTTTTGGCCATCCGCACAATTCCTCACTTATACTACTGCAATCCAAATTCATTAGCAAAATCAAAGGTTGATTGCTTTTCGAGGATGGCCGCACACACGACACTTTAACAATTTTTTTAACAATCTTGCTGTTGCTGTTTTTGAGATAAGGCTATTAATTACATATTAATGACGACATTCCCTTAGCTTCCATTTTTTCATACGCATTGCTATGCGGTTTCCTGCAAGTTACTCCTCTTCTTTGAAGTTTTCAAAATGTCCATAAAAATTTCTGCTACATTCTTTTGCAGCAACCAACGGAAGTGAATTTGGTGATATCAATACAAATGCAAAACTGAGCGAACTGAAACTGAATATCTGTAAATTTATTGGAATATGTTTGTGGTACTTGCAACATGATATATCAAAATTACGGGACCAACTGCAACAAATTTCACTCTCACAAAGAGCAACCAAAGAGGACATGGATAGTCTAAAACTAGACATGGAAGGTTTGAAGGATGTCTTCAAAGCTAAGATGGATGGCTTGAAATTAGACATGGAATGTTTGAAGGATGGTTTGACTAAGTTGTTGTAAGAAAGGCTTCTTGGTGGTGACAAGGTAATCCATGAAAATCATGATGAGGACAAAACTAATGAGTTATGATTTTAGAGACTCCAATGTGGGGTTTAAGAATCACCACATTCTAAATATAGATATGTGTTCTCCTCCTTGTCCTCATCATCAACATGATGTCATTCCTTCCTTACATGAACTAGGGTTTCTTCTTTCAGAAAAAACATCAGATCTAAGGTTTTATCTACAAGCCCTAGGTTTTCACATCCAAGACTTCAAGTCTTCTAAAATTTACAAATCCTATTTTTATAGTACTCATTTTACACTTTTTTTAATTCTAAAAAGATGAAAATTGTGCATAGAAAAAATATATGCACATATACGGAAAATATCCTCATATACGAAAGATATGCATATCTACCGTATGTGGAAATTCTGTATATGTAAATATATTATGTATATGTGCATATCTTTTGTATATGTGCAACTTCTGTATATGCACATATCTTCCGTATATGCGCATACACATAAGTTGTGCATATACAAAAGTAACACATATAAGAAAGATATGCACATATTTTGCATTGCATATCTTTTGTATATGCAAAACATTCATATATGTATATACAGAAGTTGTGCATATATGAAGGCTATGTATGTACATAGATTGAAGTTGTCCACACCTATTTATATGTGTAGCTTTTGTAGATGCACACATATGGAAGTTGTGCATATATGAAGGCTATGTATGTACATAGATTGAAGTTGTCCACACCTATTTATATGTGTAACTTTTGTAGATGCACACATATGGAAGTTGAAAATGTACGGTAGATGCACATATAAAAAAGTTGTGCATATATGGAAGATGCATATATAGATAATTTATGTGTCACTTTAGTCAGTGTATATATGCAACCTCCATATATGTAAAATTTTCATATATGCGTAATTTCTTTAAAAGTGCAACTTCTGTATATATGCATATCTATTTATGCATATACGTAAGATATGCACATATACAGAGTATGTGCATATACAAAAGTTGTGCCTATATAGACGTTGAAGTTATCCACAACTTCTGTATATGCAGAACTTCTCTATATATCATCCATATATGTGAAACTTCCGTATATACACATAGCTTCCATATATGTGCAACTTCAGTATCTGCACATATACAAAAGTTGTGTATACATAAAAACAGTATGCAACCATATACAAAAGTTATGTATACATAAAAACAGTCTACAACTTCCGTAATATGCATATACAATAACCTCCATATATACACAACTTCATTATATGCACACATCTTCTGTATATGAACAACTTCTGTATATGCGCACATTTTCTGTATATGCACAACTTTCGTAGATGCACACATCTTTTGTATATGCACAACTTCCATATATGCATATATATGGTTCTCCTCCTCGTCCTCATCATCAACATGATGCCATTCCTTCCTTGCATGAACTAGGGTTTCTTCTTTCAACAGAAACATCAGATCTAAGGTTTTATCTACAAGCCCTAGCTTTTCACATCCAAGACTTCAAGTCTTCTAGAATTTACAAATCCTATTTTTATAATACTCATTTTACACCTTTTGCAAGTCCAAAAGATGGATTTGCACATATAAATAATATATGCCCATATGCGGAAAATATGCACATATATGGAAGTTGGGCATATACGAAAGATATGCATATCCTCTATATATGCCCAACTTCCGTATATGTGAATATATTATGTATATGTACATATCTTCTATATATGTGCAACGTCTGTATATGAACATATCTTTTGTATATGTGCGACTTTTGTATATGCGCATACACATAAGTTGCGCATATATAGAAGTGCAGAACTTTCGTAACATGCATATATGACAGTCTCCATATATGCACAACTTCTGTATATGCACACATATGGAAGTTGAACATTTATAGTAGATACACATATACAAAAGTTTTGCATATATGGAAGATCCGTATATAGATAATTTATGTGTAACTTCAATAACTATATATATGCAACCTCCATATATGTACAATTTTCGTATATGTGCAATTTATGTATAGGTGCAACTTCCATATATATGCATATCTATTTATGCATATACGTAAGATATGCACATATATAGATGTGCCTATACAGAAGTTGTGCCTATATAGGGGTTGAAGTTTTGCACAACTTCTGTATATGCCCAACTTCTCTATATACCTTCCATATATGTGAAACTTCCGTATATGCGGATAGCTTCCATATATGTGCAACTTATGTATATGCACATATACAGAAGTTATGCATACATAAAAACAATATGCAACCATTGAAAAAAGTTGTGCATACATAAAAACATTCCGCAACTTCCGTAATACATATATATTATAACCTCCATATATAGACAACTTCTGTATATGCACACATCTTCTGTATATACACAAATTGAAGAACTGGAAATCCATAAGTAACCATAAAGACTTCACCTCTTCCTAGATGGATTTGAGAAGCAACATAGACCTAGATCAAGGATATCTTTAGACTCTCCAATATCTTGTAGATACAAACCTTCAGATCCCCGACGAGGGTGCCTTCATTGCTGGATGAGTGGTGGAGGAGGTGGTAGTAGATCTTGTCCGGCCTCCACGCATGCCCCACCCCCATGTTTAATAGATGTGATAGCAAGTACTAGCATGCGAGGTTGGCACCCACGACGATGGCTATTAAATTTCTTCCTTGGAATTGGTTACACATTACTTGGTCGTGGTGGGAAATGGTAGTTTTGTGAAGCGTGGTAACTGTTATGGAGCTCCCGCATGCCTCACCAAGGTCTAGGCTTTGGGGGAGAGGGAGAGAAGCCAATAACGGGTGCACAGTGTGGGGTGTGTTGGTCGTGTTAGATGATCCTTGGGACCCTCGAACATCTAAGGAGAATGAACCTACTGGAATTCTCGTCAGCCTAGTTCATTTGTGTGACATAGCGTAGGGGAGAGGAGAAGAGCCAGGGTTGATAGACCTTGGCCAAGCACTGCTCAATTATCACCTTCTGGTTCATTAGTGGTGGGGAACTTGTGGGGAACCTCCGATAAGACTTTCTTTTCTGAGGGCCCTTGTGAGAAATTACGGTTGGAAAGGGCTCGAATAGCTGGAGGACAAGTGTAGAAGAGGTGGTGGTATGTTGTGTTCAACTTCCAAAGCCCTGTTTTGATCCAAGTGGATATTGGTAGCCACCTGCCTATTCCACCTAAACCCCCTAGCTAGTTTCATCTGTTTCCTTGTTTATTTCAGTATTTAATATTTTTATCAGTTTTTTGGGTCCTAAACTTATGGAGCAGTTTTGATCCCTTAAACAACGTTTTTTGGGTCCGCAATAGGCCCATAGCCATATGAAAGGGAATGTGATGAAACTTGTAGTACTCAAAGAGACCTCTCCAACAAGATATCATACACACCAAATAGAGATAATATGACCACGTTATGACCTGAGGAAGTTGGCTGCCCAACTAAACCCAACAAGGCCCACAAACTCTTGGTGTTACATCTCCTGGATTAGGGTTTTGGTTGTTTGTGATTTTCTCATGTTTTCTAATAATAAATAGGCCCTTGAGCCTCATTGTAATAGAGTTCAAAGGCATCTAGCTGCCAGATTCCTTCTCAGACATAAGCTACCATCGCCCAAGCTCTCTTATTTCCATTATATTTGTAAGCATAGTTAAGTATTTTTCTATTAATGAAATGAAGAGTTTTTCTGTTGCATATTTGTGTTTATGATTATATATGTAAATTCTCGTGTTCCTGCTTAAGTTTGGATCATGTGTTGAGGAATCCTCATCCCTCTTTGCCTCGGTATGGAGAATTTATTATAGTGACGACCGGTGTAGGATATCCTCTCAATTCGCTTTGGGGGAAGTGGTAGAAGTTACATTGTTTTTTGTTGTTGTGCGGGATCGGGAGGGTGTTTTCATCTGTTGCCCTTTGAGGTGTTTTGGGTATGCCGAGATGCCTCACCACTGAGGGAGACCATGCCACGAGGGTGGAAATCCACAACAAGCATACCAGTCAGACCATGAAAATGACACCTTATCGGCTTCGTTGTGCAGCTGTGAGACAAAGGAGAAATTTGATGGATCCCTGGGGCATGTGGTTGCTCCATCGACACTTGAGTCTATCGCTGCTAGAATCCAGAACATTTAAGTCAACATGGAAAACCTTAGCAACCAAAGGTATGATGATCGTAATGAGCTGGTAGCTTTCATCAATGACTTTCAATTTGGCCAAAGTGAAATCATGGACCAATTGGATAATATGCAACGCCAACAAAGGTGCACCAACGACCACCTTCGCAGTCTATAAGCGAGGGTGGAGCATATTGATTTTCATATGCACGAATATGCTGGCTTTTTCCCAGCTCCCTCTATAATCCCCCCAACCCCCCTCCTTAATATGTTGATTTTTGTTATGTTTCTCTTTTTGCTTATAATATTTATGTCATGGCTCCTAGGCCATCGAAAAATAATGCATGAAGTGAGTAGCTCATGTTATACCCCAAGTCCCAATCTCAACAAGTATGGTTGGACTGAGAGAAAAAGACCTATTGAGATGCATTTTGTACTTTGCACTTTGATATTAATATAATGATTGAACTTTAACTGACAAAAAAACATTAACATTATAAAATACCACATAAATTAAACTAAAAATACATTTATTAGATACATAAATAAATAAATAATATTTAAAAATTTATCAAATAACAAAAGTGAATAATGATTATCATAAAAATATATAATTTCCTAATTTCCTAAGCACTCCTATTTGCAACTGAAAATTACACGTTCATAAACATTTCAAACACTATTAGATATGATAATGTTTCAATATCTAATAATATTTCAAAGTTTAAATATATTTTGTTTCAATGAAAAGCATTAATCAAAATAATCACTATCTATTTAGATGGGATGAGTTTAAACTTCAAATACATTTTAGATGGATGACTTTTCTTTTATGAAAATAAACAATCACTGTAAATTTAGATGTGATGTGATGAGGTTTTAACTTTAAAATACAATTCCATTTGCAACAAACTACACATTCGTAAATATTAGATATGATAATGTTTCAAGGTTTAAGTATAGTTTGTTTCAATGGAAAACATTAATCAAAATAATTACTATAAATTTAGATGGATGAGTTTAAACTTCAAATACATTTTGTATTGATGCCTTTTACTTTATGAAAATAAATAATCACTATATATTTACATGCAATGAGTTTTTAACTTTAAATAATTTATTTAAATGTGATGAGTTTTTACTTTAAATACATTTTGTATGGATGATTTTTACTTTAGCAAAATGATTTTTGTTTGATTGAAAATGGGTTAAATATTAATAAATATTTTAATTATTGAGTTTAGAGGTTTATTTTACATCTTAGTATGAAGGGATGTATAAGTTTGTTTGTGAGTCTGTTCCCCTTTTAAGAAAATAATAAAGAAATAATTATGTTTTTAATAGAAAATTAATCTCATTTATAATAAAAACGAATAGAAATAAAAAAAATACATGAGTAAGATGTTTAAATCTTATATTTTTCAATTTCAACAAGAGATTTAAATAAATTATTTGAAGATCTATATTAACTAATTTATGCCAATGTCGGCATGTGGATCTAACACCTCTCAATCGTTTGAGACGACTGCAGATTTCTCAGCCCCGGTTCTGAATGACGGATCTCTGAACAGAGAAGATCGGGACGTATCTTAGCTGACAGAGCGTGATGGCAGGTTGGCGATCGTTGGTGCAGAGGTCCCTGCGGTTTTTGATTGTGAATGTTCAGGTGCGCGTATCTCTGTTAATAAATCGGTTGGTCTGGGCTAGTGAGCGTACCGACAGTTATAATAAAATAGTGGCGGGATTTATTCGAGTTTGGGTGTTTATATTAAGAGCGATTCGGTCCATGTAGACTTTATGCCCAATGCTAATAAAGCTAAGGTTGATAATATGGGTAATATAGATTATGATATTAATAATAGATATTATGACAATAATATTAATGATAGATATTATAAAGCTAATGTTGATAATATGGGTAATAAAGATTATGATGATGAGATTAATAATAGATATTATGACAATAATATTAATGATAGATATGATAATAGTGAAAGTAAATATGATAGTAGGGTAACTCGAAATTGTGATAATATTCTAAATAGAAATAAGGATGATAATTTTATTAATAGTCACGTGATTAGTAATAAATATAATTATAAGGGAGTAGTTAGGAATAGTAACATTAATAAAATTGGTAATAATGAGTGTAGCCTTGGAGGTGTTTCGATTCCTCACTCTCCGGGCAATAAAGTGATCAATCTGTCAATTTTTTCCTTTCCCCCTTCTGCTTTCAGTCTCTTAGGAAGGGGTCTTAATTTTGCCTTAGCGCCTAGAAAAATTCCTATTGAATACATCATTTGTGACGTGAAATTTCGCATAAGAAACCTTCGCGATAAGACTAAAGACACGATTAGGCAAGATTGTGTCGTGGCCCTGAGGAGAGAAAAACCTCCCCGGAGTAATATTAGCAAGGCTGAGTTTGAGGCTCTGAAGGCCTTAAACCAGAATCGTGATATCGTGGTCTTGAAAGCTGATAAAGGAGGAGATGCTGTAATCCTTGACAGAAAGGATTACAGAAATAAGATGCTTGATCATCTCTGCAATAGTGGAAGCTATAAAAAACTTTCTAAAAATCCTCTGAAAAGGGTTTCTAGAGCGGTCACTCTTGTGATCAAGTCATGTAATTCCACGAATCCTTTATCCCAAAAACTCATAGAGGGCAACCCCATTACACCTAGGATCTATGGCCTTCCAAAGGTCCACAAGGAAGGGGTCCCTTTGAGACCCATTGTCAATACCATAGGTGGTCCAACTTACCTCCTTGCCAAATTCGTCGCAGTGAAGCTCAGACCCTTGGTTGGTCACACAGGGTCTTTCGTCGAAGACTCTGCTTCATTTATTGGTGACCTTAAGAGGATTAAGCTTGAACCGGAGGATATTCTGGTAAGTTTCGACGTGGTCTCCCTATACACTTGTATTCCCATCAATGAGGCCATGGAGGTTATTAACAAGCTTACTGACCCTGATACTGCTCGGTTGGTTGAGTTGTGCCTTACTTCCACCTTTTTCAGCTTCGAACGAGAGTTCTATGAGCAAACTTGCGGAGTTGCCATGGGCACCCCCTTGTCCCCTGTTGTTGTGAATCTCTTTATGGAGGATTTTGAGTCCAAAGCTTTGGCCTCCTCTCGTCTCTTACCGAAGCTATGGAAAAGATTCGTTGATGACAGGGGTGTTGTTTGGTCTCATGGTCCTGATGAGTTAGATCTGTTCTTCAGTCATCTCAATAACCAGTCCGCCGCCATTAAATTCATGATGGAAAAGGAATTTAATGGATGTCTTCCATTCCTGGATGTTCTCATCTCGAAGAATGAGGATGGTTCCTTCTCGCACCAGGGTTTTCGAAAGAAAACGCATATTGATCAATATCTGCATGCTTCCTCCCATCATTTCCACGCTCAGAAGTTAGGGGTTCTTAGCACGCTTGCTACTCGTGCTATAAGAATATCTGATGAGAAGAGCTTGGAAAAGGAGAAGGCTCATCTCCTAGATGTTTTTGTGAAAAATGGTTATAGTAGACACCTAGGACAGAAAGCCTTCCTCAAGGCCCATAAAGAGCCTTCAATCAATAAAGATCCTAACGATCGTGTCATAGGGGTTCACCTACCTTACATCCAAGGAACCACTAACAAGATTGTGAGGATTCTAAAGAAGCATAATGTTCCCGCAACCTTTAGACCTATTAATACCATCCGTGTCTCTCTTAGGTCTGTGAAAGATCCTATCGATCCTAAATACATGAAGGGCGTCTATGTCATTCCTTGTTCCCGTGGGACACCATATATTGGTGAGACAGGTCGCTCTATCAATCAAAGGATTAACGAGAATTCGAAGGACTTAAGGCATGGAAGGGCCAAGTCCTCGGCCCTTGCAGAGCATGCCGAGAAGACTAAACATCATGTTTGTATTGATTAGGCTCGCGTCATTGCAAAGGTTGCGCAGTTTCACCAACGGAAGTTTAGAGAGGCCCTAGAGATTGAAAAAAGGCTTGAAAATCTTAATAGGGATGACAGTTGGAAGATTAGCAGTTGCTGGATCCCAACCCTGTCTTCCTAGCTGCCACATTCCTTCTTCTCTTTGGTTTCATGGTTCCTTTATCCTCCCTTTTCCGGTGGGTATCTAATTTTATGTGTCTCTTTTGCCCCCTTTCCTAGATAGCGGAATTTTCCTTATGTTGGGATATAGCGTAAGCTTTTTTGTGCTAGCAATAGGAGCCTTTAGTTTTTATAGTATTATGTACTTCGATTTCTTAACATTACGATAGTAGTGTATAGTTTGATTAGTGGATCCTAGTTAAATAAATAAATAATTAAAATACGAATTAGAGTTTCTTCGATTTAATAAAGCTCTAGATTTAAAAATAATAATGGGCATATAATAATGAGATTAACCATTAAATTCTTAGTATTTAAATAAATTATAATTAGTAATAATATTATTATTATATAAGAGTAATGGTAAATAAATATATTAATATTGTAATAATAATATTCACATTAATAGTGGAAATAAATAATATTATATTTATATTTATATTATTATAATATTATAAACAATAATTTAGTTAAATGGGTAGATAAGAGAAATATTTACCATTTTGATTATATATATTATTCTCATCCTAATATAATGGTAAACAGTGATATTAGTAATAATATTAAGAATGATAAAAAAAGTTGTTAATGTAAGTGCATGTTAAAGAATAAATAAATAGATTAATAAAATAAAAAAGTTGGAGATTTTACCATCTTATTCTAATAAGTAATACCCATCCTAATAGAATGGTATATATTAATAATATATTAGGTAAATATGATTAAAAAAATGTGTTTGCGTAGGTTATTAAGGAATATATGTTAATAAATATGTTAATAAAATAATAATTGAATTAGGTTCTAAAATTAAAAATAATAGGTATATTAACCATTAGATTTTTATTATAGATAATATTTATTATTGGGTAATGGTATTGTAATAATAATATTTACTGCGGAGATATTTAATATTATATATCATATTTATATTTATGTTATATATAATATATGAGTTAATGGGAGAGAATAGAAATATTTACCATTTTATTTCCTCATCCCAATATAAGGGTAAATATTGATATTATTATTAATGATTTTTATGGTAAATATATATTAAAATAAATAAATATATTAATAAAATAGTAATTAAATTAGGTCCTTGATTTAGAAATAATATATGATATTTACCATTCTAAATATTTAAATAAATAATGAATTTTATTAATATTATCTAAGGATAATGAAAATAAATATATTAATATTAGTAATAATCATATTTATATAATAATGAATAAATGGATATATATAATAATTAAATAAATTTAGGTCCCTCCCGTAGGGGCCTGGTCAAACCTAGGTGTTAGAGGTCCCGTTAAGTGTTACTCTATCTATTTAGCTGTTGGAATGACTTGTTGTCCCTATTTATTGCATCGCTCAGATTGGATCTTCAACTTGTCCTAACCATGAACCACCACACTAGTTGGTTCGAAACGCGTTGACAAATGATTTTTTATGTGATTTTGCCGAAACTATTCTCTAAACAAGATTATGGATCACAGAAGTCTAAATTCCTTAAAAACTGTGTATAAACAAATATTCAATCTGAGTTATTAATAAAATATTTTAATAAGAATTAATATTGACATATAATTTAAAATATATTAATAATAATAA